>VZRO01005860.1:1160754-1373545 GCA_013397915.1 Daphoenositta chrysoptera
CCCCGCCGGCAGAGGGAGCGCCCCGGGGGCTCGGGCCGGCGGAGCTCGGAGGTGCCCGGTCCGCACACGCTGCCCCCGCCTGCGCTCGGCCGGGCGGGCAGAGCCGGGGCCGCGCTGCCGCCGCGGCACCGCCGGACACGGAGCTCTGCTCAAGGGCTGAAGTTCCGCCACGCTCCTTTGACAGCGTTACAGAGAGATTCTTCTCTGTCTTTTACCATCAGCGCCTTTCAAGCCAGGTAGAACAGCCCTTCGTTTATATTCACAAGGTATTTTCTGCTTCTTTCAAGCCTATCGCAGAGGCAGCTGAGGACCTCGGGAAGCATTCACACTTGTCATCCTGCCATCAGATAGGAAGCGGCTCTTCCCACCCTTTTACGGCTGGCACTGCAGCATCAAGAGATGATACGGGTTATTGACCCGGTTGTCTCTCTCCCGCTTCTCCAGCCCTGCCTCAGCAAGGTCCCATCCAAAGCTCACCACCGCATCTCTGCCATGGTGCCAAAGATATAGAGGGATGCTTTCCACGCCAGTAGTTTTATGGCCAGGTATTATTTTTGATGTATGTTTTTTGGGGGGGTTGTTTTGGTTTGATTTTTTTCACTGAAGATTTTAACAGGCCACCAAAAGAACATGGGAAAGCGATGTAAAGCACATCAAAATTCTGAGAATTATTTCATAACAACATGCAAAGTGTTGGAATGGTTGAGACTTCCATTACTTGGCTAAACACCACTGCAGCTCTAAGTTTATCTGAAACATACTAACAATCTCTTTCACAAAAACCCCATGTTCTCCCACCTTTTGCCCCAAAGAAAAGAAGTATGTGCTAAGAATTCGTGGAGCTGCTTTTTCATCCAAAAGCAAACAATCTCAACAAACAGGAACACCAGCACAAAGGTGGTGCTCGGTGACAGTCTGTGCACCCAGCTCCCACTCGTGGATGTAGCACAGTTGTTTTTCATTAACCTTCACTGAGCTTGGAAAGAAATCACCTAAACTGCATTTTTGAAATTTTCACCATTATGCAAAACCTTTACCTGAACCACCTGTTTCTCTATGAAATAAAATTTGTGTGCATTAGAGGTTCTATACTGAATACTAGAATATAGTACTAGTTGTAATATGACTTCTAATCCTTCTGAGTTTGTAATTAACAGATTGCTGATACAGACAAGCCCTAAATACCATCTTCCAATGACAGAGGCTCAAAGGACAAACAATGGCATAAAAGTCCTTGGTGTGGAATAAAAATATTCCAAATCAGCATTAATATTGCTGGGGGATTTAGAAAATGTGGTTGTTCACCAAAAGCATTCTTAGGCACACCTAGAGCACAAAGTACAAAAACATTTTCAGTGAAATCCATCTGAAAACTTTGGAACCTGTAAGAGTTCAAATGAACAAAAAATCCAACTGAAGAACCAAAATTACTAAGAAAATGAAAAAAATTATTCCTTCAGAGTAGTCTTAATGGTGCAAGTTCACCTTGGAGCCTTTGGAGGTAGCAGGGCTCTCTTCCACCACTGAAAACATATTTACCAATTGACAATGTTCTCACAGAAGTCTATGCATTTTTTCTTAGGATACTCACATAAAAACACCTCAACACCCCTCCTTTCACATCTCTAAAGCCAGTACCACCTTAAAAAACTACGCCAAGTGTAAGAGCTTGATTTTAGAAACATAATACCGGGCTTAAATGGGTCAGTCAAATAACCAAGAGTACTGGCAGGTGTTTACTATCACCTTGCACCTGAATTAATACTTCAGTGAAAGAAGGGAAAGCCCTCCAGTGATATCCAAAGGCTCTCCACAGGCTCAAGCAAACATTCCTGCACCTCACAAAAACTCATCTCATTAGATTATTCCTGGAAATGATAGCAGGGAGAAGTTCTGATTAGAAAAAGAAGAGCTACATTCTGGAGAATAAACTGGCACTTACGGCTACATCCTAGCACGACCTTGAGGACCGACAGGCAGGAATCTGATGCAACCAAGTTATTTTCCATCTCCAAACCATCATCTGGAGGTGCCTCCACTGACAACAGGTCAAGAGAGACTAGCCCTCTATGCCTGAAGTAAATCCTTCTGGAAAACTTGCCAGAATGGTGTTCAAGAGACTGAATGATGGCCAAGAGCAGTGACCCAATCCCTGTTCCCACTTTCACTTTGAGGATCACATACTGGAAATTATCTCCACCTTCTGCAGTCAGATGCTATTTCTCCCTCATGGCAACCTCAGAGTGCCAAAAGGTGGATTGGACAGAATAAAAGCAGAGTACATCCTTAGCTTTTTGTTTGGTTTTCTTCCTGAGCCACACCTGGAAGCAACTTTTTTCTCTAGGTGCCTTAACTGACCTTCGTAAAGATGCACAGGATAAACTGTGATCCTCCCACTATCAGTAACAACTATTACCATGGTGCATCCCACCTGGGAATGTTATTCTATTTCACCCTAAGCAGCATCTCTTAGTCCTTGCTAAGGCACAGATCCCAGCCCAGAAGGAGGACAGACACTCTGCCTGTCACAAAGGCAACATGGCTTTGAGGAGACAGCAGAGAAAGTGTTTCTCTTTATGCAAGTTACTTGTCACTTCATAACCAATCTTCACAGCTGCAACAACATTCCTGAAGTCACAGAGGAATTCAAAGGCAATTAAACACCCCCCTCCATTAGCATTTGTAACGAAATTATGAACCAAATTGTTGTGCCAGTCTTACCTGTAGCATGTGTAAGTCAGGTACTTCCCCCACGAGCGATGATCTTGCAGACGTCAGGAGAACTGACTGGAACCTGCAGCTCCCCAAAGCTTTGTGTGTCAGCGACTTTGAGACTGCATCAGGTGGAACTTTGTAGTTGTCAGTGCTTGAACAGTCTCAGAGACTCTCAGTGCTTGTTGGGGTAAAACCAGCATAAGTAATTTTTTAACACACCACTAGGCCTATATATACTACAAGGCAAGAGGAAAAGGCCTCAATCTCAGTGGAGATTTAGATTAGGTACCAGGAAAAATTTCTTCACTGAAGGCATTGGAACAGGCTGCCCAGAGAACTGGTTGAGCCACCAACCCTGGAGGGAATTAAAGGTGTGCAGATGTGGCACTTAGGGACATGGTTTAGAACCTAAATGATTCCACGATTTAAAAACCCCAACAAACCAACAAAATCCAATAACAGCTATGAAACACTGCTGTAATAACAAGTGCTGTGGGCAGTTTCTCAGCAGCTCACATGAAATCTAGTCGGCCCTGGCTTAAGCTGGTGCATGAGACGAATAAAGCTGTCCCAAGAGCCAAACACCATGGGTGCTGTGGTGAAGGCATACCCTGACAGGTAGAGTGAATCACTTCAGGGCAAGGAAGAGAAAGCGAAGGCTGATGTGGTAGCGTTTCCCATCACACTTTCTACCAGACAGGTTGACCTTTATCTGAGATCAAAGGCACCGGTGGCTGGGGATTTCTTCAGCTCCTGTGCAGGGGCTGTTCTCAAAGCTCTCTGAAGACACGCAGCCCGTGCGCCGCTGTCTCTTGCCGTCACTGCGCGGGCTGGGGAAAGGCACACAGGAAACCCTCAGTTACAAATAGAACCTGCAGTTTTCACCTCAGGAGATAACATCAGTTTTTCTTAGAGGCAGAGGAGACAGTAAAAGGCAGCAGGCAGGCAAACCTCCAAGAACAAAGGGATGAACCTCGACGTGAACCTGCCTCATGAACATGTGAATGTGGAATCAAAGCACTGGGGAAACTGCAGAGAGAGGGGTTTGGTCTGTGCCTAAATTCAGCAGAAATTAAACAGAATGAAAATGTCAAGGTAAAATAAAGGCGGAGAGTCTGAGAACACACTTTCCCTTCCCCACCTCTTGCATTGTATCAAAGAAACAGGTATTTTCCTTTGGTAAGAAGAGGCAAAACTTCACTCTCCTAAGGGTAGGCCACAGCAAGTCTCTTCATTTTCCACTACTCCTTTGCCATACAGGCAGCTGGTACCTTTACACCTCTCCTTCAGGTATCCATAGTTATTGTTTTTTGATCATGTTTAATCTTCCTTGGAGAACTGCCTCTCATGTTTAGCTGCTACACGGGTTGTCTGCACTTGCACAAGATACTCTGCTAAGTTACTGACCATGTCTTCATTACTTGGTATTAATTGTTAACTATTTTAGCTAATATGACTTCATCTGCCTGTATAAACAGCTTTGTGAAAAAATGTCATTATTGCTGAATACCAATAATAACTTATTCCCATCTACCATAAATAACATTAAGTGCAACTCCTTGTCTCCTGTCCTAGCACTGAGCAAACTGCCTTTTACAGTCCACTGAGACACAAATCCTCGCACAGACACAAACCCTTCCCATTTCTGTTGGAGAAGTGGCTGCTCCCCAGGAGTGGGCTGCTTTACCGGGGAAGAGGAGAAGCTCTCTGCTAATTTAAATACACGGCTCTGTGCATGTTCCTATTATCTAAGCACTTGTGGCGACTCGGGTGTTAGCACAGCTCCAGGAATGCCTCCTGTTTATCAGGTTGTGCAATCCGTCACTGTCAGCTGAAGGAGGTCTCAGGAGCAGCGTTTCTAATTTGATTTGAAAATATACATGGAAACCTGAGCCTGCTTTTAGCAAGAATGATGGGGTTGGCCTAATGAACACAATCTCTCTTGTTGCTCTCAAGAACAGTGTGTCAACAACCAAAGTTTAGGTTCCCTCCGTGGCTGCAGCAGCTTCTGTGGGGAAGCAGTAGCTTCACATCTTTGTCACTTTCTTGGTTCTGCTTTACAATCAAAAGCCATTTCAGTGAGATTTTAACAGGCAAATGCAAACAGGGAGGAAGTTTTTCCATAGATCCCTTGAAGAGAAGTTTGCAACAGGTAATTTTTTTTTCATGGCAACTTCTTCCTCTGAAGTACTTCATACCCTTGTGTGTTACCAAATGGTGCTAAGAAAGTGTGTGTCTAGAGAGCCAGTTCTCAAATAGCTCGGCAGTTGTCATTGCTTTCCCACCAGAAACTGGCTACAGGAAAAGGAACATGCCACAGGAGCCACATGGATTTCTGGCTGCAGCATCATCCACTTCAATATTTACCGATTTTAACTTCTCAGGGGAAAAACCAAATAAACAGCCCTGCACATTTCTTTTACTCTTTTGTGGCTGAAAAGATAAATTTATTACCACAAATCTACAAGACTACATTGATGTCACTTTGCCACATCCCAACAAGAGAATGATAAAATATAATTTGCTATTAATCTGTATTTTTTCATGCTTTTCCCATTTTCTGGGTCTTACTTCCCTGACAAGACAGATTCTGCTCTGCATGTGGCAATTCAAGCATAAAGTGCCAAGACACCCCCTGCATGTTTGATGTGGTTTGTTGTACTCTAGAAGAGCTTGCCAGTCACATCTTGGAATTTTGCTCTGTAGTAACAACAACGACCTGCCAAGGAATATTCAGTGTCAGGGGCCGGATTCTGTTCCTGGGGAAATCAAAGTTAACCTTGGTTCCCTTTGAGACTGAGGAAGTCAGGAGACTTTGGTATTTTGGAGACAGTGTAAAAAATATTATCCCTCAAGAGCCTTTGGGTTGAAAAGGTCAGATTTCTCCCACCAAAAAGGACTGGGAAAACCCTTGACAGTGAAGAACAGAAAACACACATGCCCCTGCACATACTGTCATGTTGCTGATGAAAACCCCCCTCATTTCCATTGGGGTGGGAGAAAGGCTGCTCTAGTTCCACCCAAGCCATGGGGAAAGCTTGAACTGCCTCTCATGCTGGCTCCCACCCAGGAGGACATGTACAGACTAACACAGGGAGGTTGTGACACCAGAAAATGTGTTTGTGTATGTTGGGGGGTGGTCCCTCTTCTAGATTCCTCAATAACCCTCATTTTGAAAACATTCCCGTGATTCTTGTTTCTTTCCCTGATCAATTAAATGCTGTCCTTGAGAAGGCAAAGAATTTCACTGTACAAGAACCACATCTACTACTGAAACATACCCAGTTTAAAGTATCTCAAACCCTAGTCAGGATCCTGTATCTATTGCCTCCCAAGTTCAGTAGTTTTGAAATTTAAGCAGAAAATGTAATTTCCTTCTAAAGTAGCCTGCCCACTAACCTTCCAAAACACTGCAGTGATGCTGCTGCAAGGTGACATTTTTTGGAGCAGCACTGCAATAGCAAAGTGTTCCCAAGGGAGGGACTGCACCGTTGCCTACAGTAATCTTTCCATAGATTTACAGCAGTATAATCCAGCCTAAAAGAAGCATCTAAATAAAGATAAAATGCCAAATGTGCCCAGTTGAAAATTAGAAAACACATCTTATATTAGCTTAGAACTGATGTGGACATCATTGCCTGGCTGAACTCAGTGTTTGCCACAATTCCCTGTCCTGTTTATTAAATAAAAGAAAAAAAAATCCCTGACAACAATTCCCTAGTGGGTTCTAGTCTTTTCTACATGGAAGGCAAGACAGAGACCTCAGAGTATTCAAGAAAGGTCGTCTTCAGCTCCAGCAGATATTGAGGTCAACTGCTCAACTATTATTTATGTCCATACCTCTCAGAGTAGTGAAATAGCTGTCACCACCTGCCTGGATTTCAGCTCTGCAGAGGGCAATTATCAAAACCTAAACATCAATGTCCTAGAACTTATACACCACTCCGTCCTCATAGCAAACTGACATGACTTTTTAAATTCTCCTCTAAATGTCACATTTCCAGAAAATTTAAACCTTTATGCTCCTAAGATCCCGTTTTCAGTACATTTTACCATATTCTGAGTCTTTGCTGCAGGTATTGTACAGGGGGAAAAACAAACAAACCAATACCACACCTTTCTTTTACTCTTTTATGGTTGAAAAGATATGGAAAACATCTCTCACCACAAGCCTACCAAGAGCACAGCAGCTCAGCAGCTCACCAGTAGCAGCCTTCATATTTCATCACACACAAACAGTGTGAAATATGGGAAGTAAATGGAAAACAACATTTTTGGAGCTGGACTGATGTCAAGAATCACCTTTCAAAACCATCTGCTGGTTTTTTTTGGAACTTGCCACATGAAAAAACAACAACTTTTGAGTCAATTACAAACACTCCTGTAGACTCATTAGCTCCTGCAGACTTAATTTTCCAGGGTGCCAATTGCTATAAAGTAAAAGTGCTCAGCACTTCTTAGGAAGACACAGAAAGAACCATTTGCTCAGAGAGTTCTTTCTAAGGCAAGAAGGGACAATTCCTATTGTCAGACCTCCCTGGGCAAAGAAAAGAGAGGTTGAAAGGAAGGACCATGTCAGGAAAACCAGGCTGAGATGCTGAAAACTTCCAAGGCATGCATTTTCTAAATCACATCCCTCTTTACATGTGCTGTTAGGTACTTGGATACCCATATGTATCCTAGTTCATGTTTATAAAGATGCAAAGTAAATGTGAGAGATGTAGTAAATGTGGAATTATTCAAAGTTTGCTCCTTGAGGAATAGCTAAAGCAGCTCTAATGTTCCTGTTAAAGGTAGCTTAGACAGGAGACAGCTGGTCTGTCAGCTCTGTTTTAAACTTAGGCTTTGGACTGAAAAAAAAAAAAAGCCTGAAAAAAATATTTTTCTCAGTGTATTTCATGACAGGATAGCTAAGCCAAAGCTTATGAATGTTACTGCATTACTTGTTTGTTTGAAGAAACTTGCAATGTTCCAAATCACCTCCACACCACCAATATTTTCAGCGCCAGTGGCTGCTCTGATGAATTGTGTAGAAGAAAACAATTCTTCCTGGCAGGGAATGGGAAGGAAGCAGCACAACAATGCCTCTGTTAAGAGAAATGACTTCCAAAGGTGTCACAAGAAGAGCTGACTAGGATAGTAGTTCCAGGGAAGGAGGAAGGTGGAAAGGACAGAAGTTGACAAGAGCTCAGCAGGAGTAGATCAATACAGTCAGATTGATGTTTTGTCAGAAAAGTGTTAAAAGCTTCTTTCACAAGAGGATTTATCACTATAATTCCTCTGTTTTCAGCACCTTTCCCCCTGTGTCCAAACATCATGCTTAAAACCCCTTTGTTCCAAGTTATTCTCTGCTGGGAAGTAAGTGAACACCATCTATGGTGGGACAGGCAGTGACCAAGCTCCTGGAAAACAAACAGCTCTGTGGCATAGCCCCTATCTTATTATTATATACATTACTTATTAGCAGTCATTAAATTAATTGCTGTATCTGTAAGCAACTAACAGAGGCTGATAGCACCTGCACCAAGGGGGTGGCTTGGTGGGAAGTCCTGGGAAGGAGCAAACCTCCCTCTGTCCCTGCTTCCAATGCGCCGTCGCAGAAAAGCTTTGGCCAGGCTACATTCTGTTCTAACTTTGTCTCTCTCTGTTTCCCCACCCAGCTTCACACAAATTCTTACAAAGGTTATGTACAGACTTGTAAAAAATGGAGACTGACACTGGCTCTTGGAGGGTTTCCCAGAGCAAGTTTAACAGAGATTATATAACACGTTACATCTGTGTTAGTTGGTTGGGGTTTTTTTATTTTTAATATAGATGTTATTACACTACCAGTTTGTTCTTCCTAGCTTAACCCTCCAACCACCCTTTCAAAATAGTTCATTATGTTTTGCAGAGATTAAAACCTGAGGTTATGATGTGAGTTTTGTTTCCAGCCCTCACTTAAGACAGGGCAAGTGTGTTATAACTGGAGGGGCTCAGCAAGTCATAACCACCATTGTTTTCCTTCCACACGCACTCTACTATCAAAGTCATGAGGGGGGATCCTTAATTGATGGAACAGAGGAATTTTAGAGCTAACACAGAACTTTACTTATATATCCTGTTTTTAAATCAGAGATCTTGAAGTAGTCTGCACAGCTTGGGCTCAATTTCTGTGGCTGTGACCCTTCCTCCCAAGACAATCCAGTAGGGTAAGTCCAGCTTAAAATCATAGGGCACTTATTAAGGATATTGAGGATGTTCAAAAAATTAGGCTAAGTGCCATCCTAACAGAACTGACTGCAAGACATAAAGCCCACCTTTGTGCAAAGCCATCTCCAAGATGCTCTTCTTGTTATTGTTGCTGTGGGCTTTCCTTCTTCTCCATCTCACTGTTTTTCTTGTGGAGTTTAGAAATAAACAATGAGCAGACTTAGAGGAAAGGAGGAAATTTTCCATATATGCTTTCTAGTAATTTCTTTTCCTCCTCACTTCTCTTCAGATTTCTATTCCCCCAGCTTCTCCTCTTCTCATTGAGAAAAGAGGCAGAATTGCCTTCCTCCCTCTTGATGCCACTACTGGACACTAAATTTCTAAAAAAATCAGAAGAGGAGGATCTTTGTCTTACCTTTTTTTTTCTGAAGTAATCTCTGCCACTTTTCTATGCATCTTAAGTGCCTGAAAGAGTCAAGCCCCAGAAACACACCTGCTACTCCAGTGCTGATGGGCTTAATGAGATCAAAGCCAGATTCCACTTAGTGCTTAGCAGTGAGATACTTCCTACCACAGGGCCAGGGTGACTGCAGCCCTCCTTCAGCTCACCTAAATTAGCATCAAAATAACACAAATCAGCCCCTACTCTGATTAGAATCAGTATTCCCACCTTCTGTCTCCTTGAAACGCCATCAAACCCCCCACCCTTCCACATTAAAATCAGTCAGTGATGAATTCCAGGGTAATGTTTCTAATTCACAAGTGTATTTTCAAGCATTTTCTCCATCTATCCCCTCTCCCACACTCCCCTCCGTGTCCTTAATCAGTAAGGGCTTCATGTGCTCTGAAGCCAGTGCTTACCTCCTCACCCAGCAGACAAAGTGATCCCAAAATTCAGCTCCCCAAAAGCCAAGTAGGTAAAGAACAGCTCTCCCAACATCTTAAGTCTCCCCAGCCAGCCAGTGCAGGAAGGGGCCTAACAAAGCTGTATGCAGCCAATTGTGTTATCAGGGCACTTGGCACTACCAGCTGATCCTTGATTACTATTCATCCCTCGGGAAAATAAAACACCCCTTTGTAGTAAAAGTGTAACCGGTTACTATGAGGCATTACACATTAACAAAAGCAGCTTTTTACCAAAATCACAGATGATGAAAGCCTGGAAGTGGAATCGGACCAAGGTAACTGGTTGTTTCTGCATGTTTCAGATAGAAAGCTGACAGTTTTACCAAGATTTTCACAGTGCTAAGAAGAAAGTGGTGGGGGAGTTGTGTCACGTATTTGTACATAAAGTGGTAGTAAGTTCTGTAAAACAAATTTTAAGGATAAAATTGTAGCAACCTTTGTGGTGTAGCATCCTACATATGCTATTGCCAGCACTGCAGCAACCTCAGTTTTCACAGGGTCTTGAACATTTTTAACAGCTCTTTTTACCATTTTTGTGCTTTTCTTGAAATCCACACAGGCACTTTCAATATGCTTTCAGATTTTCCCTTTATTTTAACTTAAGAGTACTGCTCATTAAAGAGCACAGCTCTCTGAAAGGCAGACTGTACACTGGGTAGAAGGGTAGAACTTGTTGTCTTGGTGGAATAATCCCTACTTAGGTGGTGAGGAAGCATTCCAGAATATTAAAGGATTTGTTTGTTTGCTAATCTACTTAAGCACCCATAGGCTTTAACACCCACAGCTTGTGTGCTTTAGGGATCTTCCATGTCCATGGCCACTCTCACTGCCACAGCTCTGCATAAAAGCTGCAGACTCAGACTGCAAGCTGATGATGGGACAACTGGAAAGAGCTTCATGGCTTTGGTCTACCCACTCACCAGATCCTGCTCCACATTCCTACATTTTAGGTGCAGTAGTAATGTACAGGTCACTCTGCTTCTCACATCCTATGCTCCTGGCATCCCACCCAGCCAGCTCTGGGATAGGACAGCAATCCAAGCACTGGGAACCCCGTCACAGGCACTGCAAACGAGGCTGTGTGAGCACGTTTCACACCCTCAGTTTGGGGAGAACTCGCTGACAGGGAAGCAGGGTAGCTTTAAAGGCATTAAGCAGAGCAGGCTTGGTGTAAGCAGCTGCCCCTGTGTGAAATCTGAAGCTCTTGCCAGCGGTGTGGAGGAAAGACATGACCTCATTATTCCACAGCCCAGATAATCCGTTCCTGGATAAAGTGAGAGATGACAAGTGTTTCACCTTGAACGTTATCAAAGCCCTTTCCACACTTGGCTGATGCAGAGCCATTTTACCAAACAGGGATGTGAAAACTCCTCAGTGTTAGCAAAGGAGATAAAAAAATCCCTGGGGTGCGTGGTAAATGCCACACACAGGTATGAGAGGAAAAGACCAGCAGCATTTCCAGAACCATTTATGCAAACAGGATGTACTTACACAGGTTGGTAAAATATTTTTCTCAATATATTGAGGGTTGCAGCTCTCAATTCCTTCCATCTACCTCAAGGCACTTTCTCTAGGTAACTGCTGGGGGCCTCTCCTGACATCAGCACCTCCAGAAAGGTAGTTCAGCTCTCTCTGGGATAAATCACTGTCTGGACCATCTTCTAGAATCTTCCCAATGGTTGCCAAGAGTGATTCCACTCCCCTAATCTTTTAGTTAGAGGAACCCAAGCTTTACTGCCATGGATTTTACACAGGCACACGCAGACAACACGCTAGCCTCCAGTTTTGTTGGAAGGGTATCAGAATCATTTATGTTGGAAATGAACCTTTAAGATCATTGAGGCCAACTGCTGGACGCACAATCAGTTTGAGCAATGGGGAAGGAGTTCAAGGGGAAGGAATGTCATCTGGTTGCCATTGCCTCTTCTCGCAACACCTGCGCTCTCGCTGGAGTCCTGCCACGCAAACACACAGTGGGGCTCTCTCCCCCTCATCCCTCCTGTCCTTGGCAGGCCAGTTAACAGAGAAAACACACATCTCCTTCTCCTGTCGGGACTCTGGAGCTGTTGGATTTAAGTCTGTGTGGAAGAATGACACCATTTAAAAGGTTTAACACAGAACACGTTAAAGCCCTGGTGAAAGCGCGCGGTTAAGTTTCCAGCAGAGGAGGTTAATAAATGAGCAGGTAGCACTTGCAGAAGGAGCAGACACAAACCCCAAGATTAGGAGGTTTCAGCTGAAATATTTGTCTTCCAGATGTTGACCTGCCAAATGGACAAAACATGTCCAGCCACAACAGCAATTCTGCCTCTTGCACCTACTCCCTGGGAAAAGCTCCTTATCAAAGTGCACACATTAAGATCACCTGTGGTATTGTCTTCCATGTCAAGGAAAAAAGGACATTAGCAAAAGCAAAAGATTTTGGGGTTCCTAGGAGACAAAAATTACTGCAATACACTACAATCATAGCAACAATATTAAATACAAATACAAAAGGGTCACAATGCAAAACCGATTTTCCAAATGTATCCCACTGCAAACCACTTCCTATGCCCCAGAGTGCATCAGCACAGGAGCAATCCCAAGGCTCAGGAGTGTGAATGGAAGCACAGTCAGTTTTATCCCAACTTTGGGATCACAGGAAGCAAGGCAAATTCTTTGTGCCTGCTTTTTACTAATTCTTTTAGGGCCTTTTGCCAAGGTTGTGACACCTTGCAGAGGGTGACTCTTTGTCTTCCCGGTACCATTCCTCCCAAGTTCTAGCACTACATACTAGGATACCACAACCCCTGGACACTGGCATTTCTAGTGCTGGCAGTTCTGTTTCATCCACACATCAGCTGCTTTCTCTGGCAGAGCCAGAGACAACCAAAATCCTTCAGGGTCAGGCTCCACACAGCCCTCAGTGCAATAAGTAGAGACAGTTCTCCTGCCCACCAACCCGTGTCCATCACTGAACTTCATCTTCCTGGGCACTACAGGGCAAAACACCAGATTTGACTTCCACTTTTCCCCTCTCCACACCCCATCAGCAGAGTCTGACTCCTGCTTCACCAGGAAACATCACTCCCAGCCTTCCATGGATACTCAGTTGCAGGAGCATTGTTTGGCACCTGCCCAGTTCCTGGAGGGGAATCACCACACTTTGACATTTAAAATGAGTAAAGTTGCTGAAAGGAGAGAGCCAGCATACAGAATCCACAAAAATCAGCTTTAAGGACATAATATTTGAAAGGGCTGACAAGCCTAAATTCAATGATTTTGAATAATCATCTTTGAAATAAATGATCTTTATTCTGTCCCTGATGTTTGCCCTTGCACCTGAGCTTGGTAAAACTTATGTTCTGCTTTCATTGAGAGGCTGCAGGAAAATTATCCACAGTAAACTTCATTCTTTTTTCCAGGATTAAAAACTGTATATCACACTTGCAGTGAAAATCTGTTTTATGCATTAGGCAGAACACAGGACTGAACTCTTTTTCAAGTTAAGTGAAGACAATTTTGCATTTTGATCATAAATATTCTCCTGGTCATTTCTGGCCAAACTGTCAAAAGACATTTTATGCCATTTTGCAAGAGGTTGTTATTGGAGGAAAAAGGTAGATTTTGTATTTAAACAAAATGTGCCTGAAACGTTGAAAAGTTGATTTAATGTTAGCAATTCTGCAACTCAAGCAGTATTTGGGCCAAAAAAACAGCTCCAAAAGATAATAGCAGGCAGGAAAAAGACTGTGTTTCTAAAGAACGTAAAGAAGTGAGCCTAGGAAGTCTAAGCAGTTAAACAGAGGATGGGACAGAGATGTTCTTCTCAGATGCCTTCTCTGCTGAGGTTCACTGAGCCTCAATCCTTTTATTAAAATGAAATCTCACGGAAACACAACAACAAAACCCATCAGAGGAGAGAGAGTTTCTGTCTTTGAGCTGCTTTGCAGCACAGAGGTGCTCAGGCTTTTATGGGCTCACACTGCAAGAGATCTGAGCAGGTGCCAAGGCACGAGGTGTTCAGCAAAACATGTGAGGAGTCAGCTCTGAATCAAAACTCGCTCCTGTAAATGACAGGAGATGCTCCTGGAGTGCTCTGTCCTACAGTGCCCTCATCAGTAAGTTCCAACGAGAGGCTCAGGGTGCAACAGCTCTCACCAAGCTGAATTTATGAAAGGGCTACACTGCCCCTGCGTTTTGATCAAAACCGAATTTTTGGTCATTTTCCAGAGTTCTAGTAAGTGGGTTTCAATTTGCTCATCCACAGTAACAGTGATCTGTCTTTAGGAAAGAGACAGGGAATCATCATACCTTCCTTTAAATCTCAATTTATCAGTGGCTTGGGACGGAGTAAGATCCTGACTGGCATCAGACTGGCAAAGTTTTCCAAACAGAATTTTTGGGAGCAACAGACACCTCCTAGGGACTTCGCAAATTTGTCACCACTTATTTTTTAAAAGAATATCTTACTTTTTTTAAAAACCAAATTCAAACAAATGCAAGGATTAAAAGGGGAGCTTCCTAAATTTAAAATCACTTCAGGCATATGGGTGTCCTCCAAGAGATTTGGTGCCCCGTGGATAAATGTGGTAGAATGCAGGTACAAGGACAAATGTTTGCAGGGATGGGGTCCTTCCCAAGGCACGAACAGCAGACATGGGCTAGCATTCTCTCCTAATGTCCTAAAATTCAATGTGCAAAATTTCCCTCTGATGGCAGCAGGATTCCACAAAGGGACAGGGCAGCCAGCTCCCACCTGCCTCTCTTGTAGTTTCTCGGTTCACATTCACTCCTTGGTGCATGTTCCCAATAAACCTGA
Source organism: Daphoenositta chrysoptera (assembly GCA_013397915.1). Taxonomy (NCBI): domain Eukaryota; kingdom Metazoa; phylum Chordata; class Aves; order Passeriformes; genus Daphoenositta; species Daphoenositta chrysoptera. The sequence continues at coordinate 1,175,369 of VZRO01005860.1, forward strand.
GCACTTCCCAAGGAATGGCCATCTAGTTTTAACACTCATCTGGAGCACCACGTAGTGTTATTTTTAGGCTACAAAATCACAAACAGAATTCATTATTGGCAGTGAAAACTGCAGTCCCTCTTTCCTCCCTTCAGGAGCAGACACTGGAGTGAAGTGCTAGGGGATAAAGGTATGGCATTTAATTCCTGGAAACCTCAAAAATTTAAGGGTTATGATGAATGGTTCACATCCTGAGGTCCAAGCTGGAATATGTAAAATTTAGAAAAGAAGGATAAAGTAGTTTCAGCTGCAGTCTTGATCCCCAAGGCAACTTTTCCAGTTTATAATTTTCTTAATTCCCTCTGTCTGTTGGACTATTAAAGAGTCAAACAATGAAAAAAACAAAAAACCTCACACACATCAGCTGAACTAAGTAAAGGACCCCCCTCTTCCTCATCCTCTAATCCTTTATAGCAATAATAAAATTAAATGCTAATTACAGCAACAATAGGTTAGAATGAGAGTAATAAAAAAGTTGTCATTTAAAAATAGTAGATTTCTGTTCAAAAGCTACAAAATGTGTACAGTGTGGAACTAAGTAAAGAGAAGAAAAACCATAATCAAGGTGAAGAAATTACCTTTCTGCTGAAGTTTGTGTTGGTTTTGGTTTACCTTTCCCTCAACTTTTTATGTCTGGACTAGAAAAGCTCCGTCTTTCTGTTGTGGGGAAAAAAAGCTGAATATTAGTTTTCTTAACTGCATTTCATCCTAAGTGCAAGAGCAGAGAGCCCACAAGGACTTGTCATCGTTTCAACAGACGATATAACAAAGAAACAACTTGAGAAGATTTTATCTGTCCCTGAAGTATTTCGTGGTCATTTATAACAGTTTTTGCAAGGAGGTTTTCCAATTAATTGGGATGCATTATGGATTTTAAGTGGCCAGCTTTAAATTACCTATTTATTTCTCAACATTCCTATTTATTTTGATTGAAACAAACATCAACAACAAGAATCGTTCACTGACATATGGCAGTGGGTTCAGGTTAGTGAAGGGGTGGACAGTTTTAAAGGTGCCTATCCGCCAAGCACGTCTAAAAAGGAGTTGTGAAGACCAAAGATAAATGTTTGGCTGTAATCAATCAGGATGTCTAAGCTTTATCTCAGAAAACCTGTTGGGCAGCTCTGCTGGAGATCATAAATCAAAAGATTCACAATAATTTTAAGCATTTTTTGTAATGAGGCCACTCCACAGGTCTGCACCTCACTGGGATGGTCCCTGGGCTTAAACTGCGGTTGAGGTAGGAACAAATAAGGCAGTAATGGCATTTGTTGCTTCTCTATTTAGGGCCAAGAATCTACGAAAAATTCAGAATGTGATCTTTTTTTTTGGATAAATGGATATACACTGAGATAATCTGACTTAAACCAGAGATCTGACTACCTCTAAAAGGCAGGTTATACCACTGAAATGGTAAAATCTAAAGTTTAGGACAACGTCTGTGACACTCAAAACTCCCAAAGGGACTTTTATTAGAGCAGTTCTGCATTCAGTTAACTCCAGACACTCCACTCACTCACAGTACAAAACTCTTTGGCTTCTGACAGCTTTACAAAGGAAAGCTGCCATTCACACAGTGAATGGGGTATGTATTAATTTGCCTTTCAGAGCGCGTGCAGTCCACTTTTCTGCTGGTAATCTGTATAAGACTGGATTAACGAGTCGGGAATCCTCCGCCTCACAACCGTCAGCGCACTCCGGAAGTGCCGGTCCATGATAGATTTGGCATGGATGTCTTCCTGGAGAGCTAGGAGGGCTGCTTCCCTGCAGACTGCTGTTATCTGCAAAGAAACAATAGAAAAACCAACCACACAGCATTATTATTATTATTATTATTATTATTTACATTACTTGAAGAAAGACAACACAAGAACATCGAATCACTCCAAATGCCAAATAATCACAAGTAGAGTTTTTCCACCTTTTTTTTTTTTTTTTAAATAAATGAGGTTGTGGGGGATTAGGACATCCAAGAAACAGGATATAGCTTGAAATTCAAACCACAGTTACATTACAATTCACATTACAGCATAGTGCAAATTAACTCACTAATCATATTACCTTGTGTTAAACTCCCCACAACACCTGATAAATTCAAATCCCAACCACCAGTGATACATTTTTCCATCCCCAAAGTGCAAGAGCAGATATTCCCAGGCTCTGCGGGCACTTTTCCCTCCCAGCCTTGCACTGGGAAAGAAATAAAAACAATTAATTCCGAAAGGAGGCTCGGAGGAGAGGGGTGTGTGGAAGGGGAGGAGGGTTAAGGTCTCATACCCTGCAATGTGTTTTTAAGCTCTCTGGACTTCAGACAGCGGAAACAGACTGATGCCAGTGTCACTCTAAAGACACATTACTGTGGTGAAAGGAGCTTGTGGAATGAAAAGAGATATTGTGATTTCCAGTGCAACAGGGAAAACAGTGATTGATATTGACTGCTCCCTTATATCTGTAAATGAAAGAGCCAGCTGAAACACATTTGTCCGGCTATTCAGCATATTTTCTCTGTTTGTTCACTTACTGAAAGGAGTTCCCCTGCTTATGCTCTGCTAATGGTTGCCAAAGCCGTTTAGTAGCTTTTTAGGGGATTTAGCAGCATGTTTAGGAAGCTTTCACAGGAAAACATGCATGGATTTAGATGGCTTTGTGAAGTTACAACAATATTACTATTAGTTCTGTGCTGCTCTAATGAGCACCAAAGCTAAACACTGCTGTTACGCATTTTAATGCTTTTCAGGACTTCAGAGACAGCTGAACGTGGAAGTGTAGCTGAGATTTAGTGCACCAGCTTCTCGTGGAGATCAGTAATACATCACCCAGAAAGTTAACAGAGAGGCCCTGGTCTTTCTGTGCAGGTTTTTCTCTAAGCAGACATTGTGACTGTGTCCCCATCTCTAACAGGAATATTAAGCTACTTAAAGAAAAAAACCCACACCAGATCAAACACCCCCTGCACTCACTCTCTGCTTGCCACTAAACCCAGAATTCTTTCACAAGGGAGAAAACACTTGATGGAAAAACAGATCCCAAGCATCCTGGACTCTGGACCCGTGTTGGCCTTTGAAGGAGGGGTCCACTTCCCCTTAATAAATACTGCACTAAGGCCACAAAATGAAAAGACCCTCTGGAAGTTTTCACAGGCACTATTAAAAAATCCTCGAATGTAGTCCAGCAGGTTTTGTCTGCCCTGTTCTTCTCACAGAGACCATCACCCATCCACAGCACGAAATGCTGACACAGGGTTGTCACTGACAAGGTGTTCACTTGACAGCAGCTGTTTTACTGAAGGAGAAGCTGAATGAGACACTGTCAAGTTGCCACATCCAAAACGGAAGGAATACCACTGCCAATCCTATTTCTTCCCATTTCATTTGTACACCGATACACTCAGGAGGAATTCGCCCATAGGCTGATAGTTCTGATGATGCTTTCACCTGTTCTCTATGCTCTGCCAACACGATCAGTAACAGTGATGATAATTAACCTCCAAAGGATTTTTTTTCGTTTTATTCTTACTGAGCCGCAAGTTCTGTGATAACTGAAAATCACTGGACATGAAGAAGCACCAGAAAACTGTTTATTTTTGGCTTCTCAAAAGCATTTCAGCTGGTTTTAAAGGACAAGGAAAGAATTTTAAGGCATGAATTATTGTTCTCCCTTTTTCTGCCTGCACTCAGAATTTTTGTGGACTAAATCTTTTCTATATTATTGAGTAATAAACAGCAGGCGTTACAGCACAGTGTTTAAAATTTAGGCCCTCATGTCTGGTCACAGAGTCACATGGAGTTGTTTCCATTCCTTGCCTAACCCAGGGGATCAGGTTTCTGAGGTAAGAGATTCAACAAGGCAAGTCTGATTATTTTTCTTTGTTCAAGTATGCAAACTTTAAAAAAAAAAAAAGAAAGAAAAGTCCTTACAAGCATTCTCACAAGCTGGTAAAGCTAAATCACTCATGGAAAGCAAACAGAAATAGTAGTGCAGCCACAGTGACAGGAGAGTGACTTCATGTGGTGAATTAGGCATTATTGGCCTTAGGTCACTGGTCTGTCATGGAGATTCCTTGTCACTGCCACCTTAGGACATTTCTTACCAGATGGAGCAACTGAAGGGTTTTTAAATGTCATTTCTGTGGATTGAGGCAAAAAGGGAAGGCAGCAGAAGGGGCTGTAACTGACAGCAGACGAAGGAGACCCTTTGCAGCAAGACATGGATTCGCAGCACTCCAAACCCAGAAGCTGCATCCAGATCATCAGCTTCAAACCCCTGCAACAGGCCTATCCCTAATGAACTTCTCCTGTGACTTTCTTAAATCACTTCTCCTTTTGGCCTCTACAAGACCATCCTGTATCAAGTGCCACAGTCCAATCATGCCTTATATAATAGAAGCACTTTTGTTTGTAATAAACCTGGCAATTTCAGCAAGTCCTCCTAGTCCCTGTGTTATGAGAATGGTGATTCATCTGCTCTTCCCTGTTCAACTTCCCTGTACCATCGGTGATTTTACAGTTTTATCTCATCCCCTCTCAGTCAAGTCTTCGCAAGCTGAAGAGTCCTCAGTGACTCAGACCTTGCTCCTGCCCAACCTGTCCATCCTTCCTGACATCTGCCGTTGTTGCCTTGGCTAGTTCTGCCCTGAGCTCACGCTGCTGAGTGCCTGAAGCTGTGCAGGGCACAGAGGGAGGGGGCTGTACCCGGCCATAGCTCTGTCTCTGGGTTGCTTGCAGTTCCTTTCTTATAATTGTATTTGTGCCGAGAGGATTTTTCTCAGAAAATTATCCACACTGCCTCCAGCATCTTTTCCCAAGTGACAATATCTAATTTAAGCCAAATTATTTGTGAATGTGAAGCTTGGGTGAGATTCTTTTTTCTCCATTGCATTTAGTAGGATGAATAGCCTCTGCCTGTCTCCATAAATGAATGCTGAGAACCAACATTACCTATCTGCAAGGCAATTCTTAATGAGTTTCAAATACAAATACAAGGGATCATCATTTTCACCTTTTCAGTATACAAAATAGAAAAGACAAATAAAAGCACAGTCTTTTGGGTCTCTGTGTTTTGTGAGGAGTAGGAAGTGTCCTAGTCCTGTTCCAGAGGCAAAACTGCAGCTCGCTGTATGGAGGGACAAAATAGATACTTTGTGACTGTATCTGAATCCAGAGTGGCTTTCAGCACCCACTGCTAAGGCAGTAATGAAGACATGAAGTGAATTAACAACACACCAGGCACCAGGTAATTAAGCTGTAACCACTGTAACTACATGGGTGCTACTGCAGCAACGAAGAGCCAGCCACGTGCGGTAAAAAGCTGCTGAATCTATGAGTACCAGCATATCCCCTAGTTTGGTTATTATTATTAATATCATTATAAATGGAAGTTTAACAAACAGAATTCTCATTTTCAGTGGTGCCAGAGCAATTTACTGACTGATGCATTCATCTGCTGCCTGCAGCCGTGTCTTAGCATGGGAATAGTTTTGAATTCATGCATGAAAAATAGTACATTACTTTCTTAAAGGATTAATTTATCATCTCAGGAAGTGCTTTAAGATCAGAAAATAAACAATTAATTTAGAATTCTGCTTCAAAGCCAAAAAGGCACTGCTATCAAGCTTTCCTGGGAAGAAAGGAGAATTAAAATTTGCTGTCTGAGCCACACACACAGAGATCAGTAAGAAGCAAAGCCACACACCAGCTCACAGCTGTGCTGCATACAATGATGAGCCCCCCAGAAGAAAAGGATTTACACCTTTCCCCATTTCACTCCCAGCAACAATAAAATGCCCGGTGCCAGTTACTGTTCCCTGAATAAACAGCATTTAGCAAAGCCTGTCTTTCCCCCGAAACCAATGGTTACACTGGCTGATTCAGCTGGGCCGATTCTCCCCCATTCTGGCATTAAGCACCAACTCTTTCCAGCGGACTCAAAGTCCTTTTCAGCTTCTTTGTATTTAAAGTGCTCTAAATAGCTTTAAAGAATCTTAAAAAAAAAAAAAAAGAGCTTCTATGTTAAAGCCCTAGGTATTTTCAAGAAAGTGGTTTTGTTAGGGCCGAGTGTGCTGGGAACACCTGTGAATGTCGGGTTTAATTGGGCTGCAGCTGGTGTCGATTGTGTGCGCCGTAACTGGCAGCCACTGCCTGGCCGTACATTGTGTTTCATTTTCCTTTTTCCTTCCTTTTTAACTCGCTCCTCCACCCCGCCAGTTAAAGTTGTAAGGGATTGTGTGTGAGAGAGGGATTAGGAGCCTGGAAACAAGAATAGTGCCCTGCGGGTTGTGAATAGCGCAAATTGGGGCGCTTCCTGGCGGAGCAGTACCTGCGAGGCTGAGCGCCCGCCGGGCACCTCAAAGGGAGCCGGGACCAGGTCTGAGGACTCGCCTTTCCCGCTCAGCCAGGGAGGGTTAAAAGCTTCACACACGGCATTTGAAAAAGACAGGAATAACCCCCGGGTCTGGACATCTGTGTCTCACTCGGGCGAATTCCTGCCCTACCCCTGTGCCAGGAGCTGCTCTGTGAGAGCGAAAGACTTATCCCCACAAAACTGGGAGAGTCGGAAAGCTCTCGGGACCCACCTGAGACTAAGGAAAAGGGACAAAGGGGGGCATGGACGCCTTTCCAAAGCGAGAAGCTGCTCCGTAGGCAGAGAGTAGCTGGGAGAGTTTGCTGACTGTACTCTAAAATCCACATAAATAATTCAATGCAGCTCCATCAGCGCACAACTTCCCACAAGGGATTTGCAGGGGGCTCAAAGCAGTGGCGGGCAGAGATGTAAAACCACCTCGAGGTTTGTGCCACCCCCAGCAGGTCACTCCTGCTCAGTGTGGGACGCCACGGCCCCGCTTTCCCCCTTCTCCTTTGTGCAGGCACCACCCGCTGCCGGCTGCGGGCTCCCGCCCGGCTCTTGTGCTGGCTCCGGCGCTAAGCTGGCCCTTTTATTCACCGATTCAATGCACCAGACCATCAGAAAACTAATCCAGAAATAAATAAAAAAAAAAGCCTTAGCTTGCTGCTGGGGTATTGAGATGGGCTCAGGGGGGATTCGACAAGTCGGCATTGGGAGGAGTGGGGAGCACAGCAAGTGGGATGCGTTGTGCCCCAGGAGCAGAGAGCTGCTGGGGAGACCTGCCCTAGATAAGATTGCTATTTTAAGATGTCACAAATAAATTTTTTTTTCTTTAAAATGGGCTAAACTGAGAGGGTCTTAGCTGCTGAGATGTGAAGTTTTTGATGTGTTTCAAAAAGGCTTAAATATAGTACTTCTCTTGTGTTTTGACTTCCCTGTTTCATGTATAAACTCAAGGAAAGGCAAGAAAACACGGCTTTTTTCTCTTCTCTGCAGAGAGAAATTGTTACAGGTTGCTACAAATCTTCTGTATAGAGGAAAAAGTTTCCAATACTGTGGAATTATTGATCACCTTGTGATAAATTTTTACCTATCTTTGAAAGACAAAGAATCGCCCTGTATGTGCATCTCTTCATTCTGCTCAGTTCTATGATCTGTAGATTCAAATGGGATGGATCACAGGATCAAAGAATGGTTTGGGTTGGAAGGGACCTTAAAGATCAACTTGTTCTAACCCCTCTGCTAAGGGCAGGGACACCTTCCACTAGACCAGGTTGCTCAGAACCTGGCTTTGAACACTTCCACAGACGGGGACAGCTTCTCCAGGCAAAATTATACAAATTATACATTTGGGCATTTTGCAAAGGGAAGATAATCTGTTCTAACCAGAAAATGATGAAGTGTATTAGCATCATGCTTTTCAGACAGTATCTATTCACTCCTCAGATTCATGTACTGAACCATGGGGGCTATGGAGTGGATTTGCTTAGGATATGATTGTTGTTCCATAAAATTTTCCCAGCTGAAGTGTGCAAGGCCCTCATAGGCCACACAAGTGCCTGTGAGACAGAGGCTTCTTTGATCTCTAAGCAGCTATGTTGTAAAATATTATTAGCTTTCCTCAAGTTAAAGCACTTACATCTCTTTGATTCTGTATTTAGGAACACTGCCTTGGAACAGATGAGTTCCTACCCTCAGCAATGATAGTCTATAATTAGATATTATTTTTTATAAAAATATAGACTTCTTTCTTCCTTGTTTATTAAAGAGACATTCAGTATGAGCAGAGACTGGACTGCATGCTTTAAAACAGGTCTGTACTGATGAAGCAGCATCTTTGCAATTCTTAAATGGAAAGGACAGGTACTACTTTTTGAGCAACCTGGTCTAGTGGAAGGTGTCCCTGCCCATGGCAGGGGGGTGGAACAAGACGTTTTTTAAAGTCCCTTCCAACCCAAACCATCCTGTGATTCTATAATTATGTGTATCCTGTGTCTCTGAGCAAATGATCTCTGCTATTCCTGATTCCTTTAATGAGAAATTGTTAACCACATGTAATTGAATAAAACCAGCTTCTTTAATGATGTCTGTAAGTGACCTTAGTTGAGAGCAGTCTGTCCCAGATCTCCACAATTTAATGTACCATTTGCTTATTTGTGTAATTTTGTGGTTTGATGTGCAGGTGACCACATGTGTGGGTGTCCACAGCTTACCTGAGGTGCTGTGCAGGGACACAAAGCCGTCCTGTTGCATGAATACATCTGATTTGACCAGGATGGGGGTTCCCACTCACCCTTTCCATGGTGGCCACAGCAAAGACCAAGTCCTCCTTCTGCCCTCTCCTCCTGGTCTCAGCCAGGTTTCAGGTTCAGCTGAAGGGAAGCCAAGAGCTGAGCCAGACAACTGGCCGGCTGCACTTGTGGGACAATCATGGCAACAATTGCTGAGGCAGAGTGACCCCAAAATGCTGCCTTTAATTGCTCTTCCAGTACCAGAAACTGAGCAGGGGCTGTGCCTGGGCAGCAGACAGCATCACATGTATCAGTAGCTCCTGTTATTCTATAAAGCTCACACACGCCCAGGGAAGGGAAAGATGAGGTATGTAGCCAAAATTAGATGTATGTATCATAACTCCTGCACATGATGACAGCTAAGGGGAATAAAGCAGAGCTCTCAGTGGTACATGCTAAGTGTCATCACACATACCTCTGCTCATCCCGACATGTTCTAACAGAGCGAAGCCTCAGCTCCATCTGCAAGCTTTCTTTTTTTTCTTCCTTCTACTCTCTTAAAAAATATTACTAGATGTGGTATCCTTCCAAGCAATGTATAAAACATGTAAATTCCGATTTCAATTTTGTAACTACAAGCCCAAAACGCAGCTATTTTCCAAGAGGCGCTCTGCCGATATGGCTCCCATCACTTTGGCAGAGACATGGCATAGCTACACCTCTCACAAAGGAATTCCGTAACAAAACGAGTTTTTACATGCTGGGACTAAATATTTTTAAACAGCACTCTCTGCCAACTTCAAGTTTCAGCTATATTTGAGCAACTAAAAAAAACCAAAAAAAACCAACCCCCCCAAAAAATCTCATGCATGTTTCTATACAAGATTAAGCTGCATTTCTGGTTAACCTCAGAATTATTTCATTTTAATATAAACATTTAATGGGAAAGTTTAACTTCTTCCCTTCAATGAGGAAAAGGAAGCCAAGCCATTAGAAAAACAGAGTCTTTCTATGTGTGTGTGTGTGCACGCACTCTTTTTAATTAAAAGTAATTAAGAGAATCCTGTGTTCTCACTCACAGTCTGCTGGTGCTGCAGAGGGCCTGGACACAGAGCCAAGGGTATTCTGCTGAATGCCACCGGCAAGAGAGATTGGATTATGTAACTAAAAATTTAAAACTAGTAGGCTTCATCATTAGCTGTGGCTGTCATGAGTTTCTCCCTAGAAAAAAAAAACTTCACAAAACAGATTTGGCAGCTCCTACCTTATGAAACCTATCAGGGTGGGGGTGTTAAGTGGTTGCTGCATTTGCTTGCTTGCTTTTCAGAGTTCGAGGCACTTAGGAGGTTGGGGAATATGTTCAGCATATTCCCTATTTCTTGCACTGGAAAATAATTCTTGCCTTTTGCTTTCTCAAGTTTAACCTGAGCAGAGGCCTCAGACTCCTATCAAAACAAAGCAAATAAAAGCGATTCTGCAAAAGGAACTGGGAGAAGTGCTCTCCCTTCCCTAAAAATATTTTTTTTTCGGTCAATAGAGCACAGCCAGTCTAGAACTGTCTTTCATCTCCTTTCAGCTCCAGACGCATTTCCATCACATTATGTCACCATTTAAAGGTAGCTATAGCCCTAAACTTTTGGATCCAGCTAGCAAAGAAGGAAGGCAAAAAAATTCTTCTTTCATGGGTTCATTTAAACTCTGCCTTACGCCCTGTCTTTGGAGCCATGGCAAATATTGTCCTGATTTGGATTTTACACAGCAGGTTAAAAATAGCAACTATAGTTACCTACATATGAGCTATCACAATACAATACAGTAAAGGCAAACTCACTAAGTTAAGAATAATGACAAATCTTCTAGAAACTTAGTTTTTCTGTCAATTTGGATAGAAAACACACAAATCCTACAATAATAAGAGTTATACTTTCTGTGTCTCTGTATGACACCTGCATACTCCTGGGTTGAGGCAGGAGGTGAGAGAAGACATTTGGGGAGAACACATGTAAGGCCTTTGGACTGCAAAATGAATAATGTCCTTAATTGAAGCTCTCTAGCTTTTTTTTTTATTGGGTTCTCAGTTCCTGGAAGGTGTGACATGTCTCCTGTGGAATATCTATTTCCTCAGCAGAAAGCTAGAGGAATTTCAGGCTGTTTCTAAGTTTACCTCTTGGAGCTTCCCATGGCACCCAGATGTTCATGTTTCCCAGGAAAATCAGGGAAGAGGGCTACTGCATGTCTGTATTCCAGGGAGGCAGAGTGTGGCTGGGAGCACAGGCAGACCTAAAAAGCAATACCTTTAAGCCCCAGCAAAATGCCTTTGTGTACAGTTGTTACTCCTAAAGGAGGAAGCAAAAAATGCCAGTAAAGGACTTACTCAAGTTTTAATGCAGGTTTTGCTTCTGCAAGAAAAGAAACCACAAATGATGCAAATACATGGAACAAGCAAAGTGGGGTACCAACAATTACCTTGAGTTAAGGATTGATGGAAGGGGTATACTTTAATGGAAGAGAAAGTCAATTAAGGTGTCTGCTTTTGCACTGTTAACATTATAACTTGTCATTTGGGTGCCCTCCTCCAGCTGAGGAAAATGAATCCATGTAATGCCTGAAAGTCATCCAGATCTGCTTAATCCATGGATAACAGATCTAATTTAACAAATTCTTCTCTTTCATATTTGTAAACTCCTCAATTTGTGCCATGTTATTGCAAAAACTTCCTTGGTCTCTTGGGTTTCCTCCCCCTCCTTCCCTGTCTAGCCAAGACAATGTAATGCAAATTTCCAACACTATGAAGACTTAGAAGATGGGTCACTTGAATTTCTCTTCACAAAGATGCTTTACATTCAAAATTTACCCTCAGCATTTCTGCAAATATGCTTAGGGGGACGCAGAGGAGTCTCCCCTCCCCTTCCTCCATCTTGTGTGCAGCTTTGCTTCTTTATGTTAACAGCACTTCAATTTCTAAGAAGTTGCAGGCTAGCATGATACTCAAGCAATCAAAATGCCAGAAAAGTATGAAATTTATGCTTAATAGCGTTCAAGGGATGAGAACCAAAGGAAGATGCCACAAGAGTGAGCTGAGAAACTATAACAGAACTAAAGACCACACCTGAAAGACCCTAAAAAGCCACTAAGAAACATTAGTGCAACCAGCAACAGGACAGTCCTGAAGAGATCCCAAGGGACACTTTGAGGGACACTTAGAAATTGAAGTCACCAAATTGAAGTTTTTTGCCACCTGCTATAGGGCTGCTTTGCCTACTAGAACCTAAATTCAGCAGGAAAAAAAATTCCACTCCCCATCCAGTTTCCACCACCAAAGAAAGGAGTTGTACCCAAAGGAATTGTCTAAACAGCTACAGAGAGAAAGAAGGAAAGAAAGGTGAAAGGAACAACTACTACAGTGAGCAACAGGAAAGACAGACAGGAGCTGAGGGCTGGGAAGGCTTTTGGCAGAATGGAAGAAGAACAAAATGAGAAAATTAGAAGAAAAACAATCCAGTACCATGTGTTGTACAGATCTTAAAAAATCCCTCAAATCTATAGCCTGAGGAGTAAGAATGAACAGCAGCCTTAGGCAGTATTGCAACCTTCTGTACATGAAATATGCAAGCCCAGATCCTCAAAGTATCTTGCAGTCTTCTTTTGGAGGAAGCTGAGCAAATACACAGGAAAAACCATCTGCTCCTCTTACCTGCAGTGCTGTGGGTGCACTCTTCTTGCTAAAGCCTGCAGCACACATATGCCTTCTCCTGAACTTCCATAAATATTTTACTGTGCTGAATTGCGTGGCCAAGTTATATAATGACACAATAAAGCACAACTGCTCTCCCCGGAGCCATTCCAGCCTATCTAACAGGCTCAGGAATCACCCAGCAGCCCAGCCATGTGGCACAGAGGAGGACTCTAAGGATGACAGCATCCAACAGCACGTGCCAAATGGCCATGAGTCGATGCGGTGAAATAAAAAGGACACCTTAATTGTAACACTGACTTTGTCCTTAGCAGATGCTGCTCTGTCTGCCTTGTGTGGATATCTACAACTGGAATTGTTTCTAGACCTTTGTCAAGAGCTGAGTTCAGAAGATTTGCTCAGGAACTGCCTATGTGCATGAGAAAGTGTGAATTTTCCACTTCCTTGTGTATTGTATTTACTCATTTCATGTTACATGTACAGACAGTACGACTCAGACAGAAAGTCTTAACCTCTCTGCAAAAACTATAAAAGGTGACCAAAAGAATGAAGGCAGCATGTACAGGATACTGTCACAGAAGCACTGTTTTCCATACTGAACCAAAAATCAAATAATATTTTCTCTCAGCTTTGTAATTATTCAGTACTGCAAAGATCAGGAGATGTTCTTAACATTTCCCACTTGGTATCATATTTAATACTTTTCACGCTATCTGGAAGATTCTTTGATATCAATCACTTGGTTTTTATGGTGTGAGCAAGTTTTAAATGCATGAAATGTCTCGGGGAAGCTGGACTTTATTCCTTCCTTTCATTTTGCACGACACCACACAACTGCTATTTCTCTCAGCAGCCCAGACTGGTGAAGGTGCTTATTTTAGCCCAAAGGGCTGTGATTCAGAAAGCCTCTCTTGTGCTGCAACATGCACCTCCTATTTATCAAGTGACTTGCAGGTCAAATGGATAACTCTGAGACTTGGAATGGGCACAGCACCACAGTGACACTCTGGCACTGAAGCCTTTTTCCCCCTCACAACACCATGTTGGGAACAGCAGCTGTAGCACCAGGGAGCCTGAAACAATGTGAGACTCTCACTTTCCATCATTAAATGCTATTTTGCTAAATTGAAGGCCACAAGTAAGTCATATTGTATCCATAAGCACATGCATGCCACAGGCCTTTCCCCTTCCCATATTTCCCTCAGCTGTGGATCATTCAAAATCCCATGGAAGACGTATTTCAAGTTTTGGGTTGGGTTTTTTTTTTGGTGAGAGGACCTTCCACCCCTCAGTGGACACAGCACTCAAACCACACTGCCAAATATTATATGATGTCCTTTCCAGAGTTAATTTTTAATTTCCTGACTCCACTGCATGAGAAATTTTCAAATTGTCTTGGCAGTCACTTAGAGGCATGTGCAGACCTAACTGCAGGAGTGAATGCAGTGTCAGCCCAAATGCAAACCTCTGGACTAAGTGAGGAATTTCTGTAGAATTAGTTCCTTGGTTGAATTAAGTTCCAGAGAGACCCACAGTCCAAGGAACAACTGCAAATGTAACGCAAAGGGTGCGAGCCTTTCTTGCCCCAGCCTGCAGCCAGGGGAGGCAGGTGTTTTCAATGTGTCACTCAAATACCCGATGATTTTATATTTTCATTTTTTAATGCCACAATTCATAACCCGCAGATGTTGTGCACGGCTATAAATCTTGGCACCCTCTCCTCTGCGAAAGAATTTCTCCTAGTATTCAATTTTCTTTGCTTTACCTTAAGTCACCCTAATCATGCTGACATCTACTATCGATGATTATATTAGCCCTAAAAGATCCTTAAACAAATGAAAAGGACTGACTTCCACTCCTAAAGTTCTGCTTCCAATTTTCTAAAGGAAATTAAATAATGTATAAATCAAATGCTGGGCGCAGGCCCAGGCAGCTGAACATCGCTTTGTCCTTTCAAAGTGAAGACGAAGTGTCTGCTACGGAAGGGACAAGCCAAGAGAAATAAAGCTTAACCTCAGCTCCATGTGAAAGTGATTTGGGATAATCGGGGGAATCTGCAAAGAGGTTAAAACGGGGACCACATACTAACAGGAGAACTTCACACAGTGATCAAAAATATATCAAGAGCTGACCTTCACCTGGAGGAGCTGCACAACCCTGACAGCTTGGTTTCACTGGAGTGGAGTGCGAAGGGCAGGAGAAAGAAGAGATGAGCAGGAAGTCAAAAATCTATTTATAGCTGGCATTTGTCACGTCTTGGTAATCTTATCAGGGTGGGTTTTTTTCGGTTTTGCAAGATTTATAACTAAGTACTGCCTGACAACCTTGCAGTAAGTGTATATGCTACTTCCCAGTTCTCCTTTAGCTAGTACATACTACTTAGATTATTAAATCAACCACCAAGGGACTTCTTAATTTATGTACTATTGATGGACTGCTGATCCTTCTCTTTAACACAGTGTATACATCCAGAAATGGAAAAAAAATCAGTAAAATGTGCTAGATTTCTTCCTGGTTTTATTTTCTGAGCAAGCGATTGCTTTAATTGCCACAAGGCATTTCTTAAAACTATTGGGAGGAGATGTATTTTTTAATATGATTTCTCGATTAAAAGAAGATCCTAATCAAGTCTATATTGCTTCAACACGAGTTCACGCTGACATTTTTGCACACAGAAGGGTGGGTTTGAAATCTCTGATCAGCACTAGATTTCATGGTTAGGGTCAGCTTAACCTTATTCACATAACCCAAACTTTGGTGGAGAGAAAAAAAGTGACATGCAGCTTTCAGTGCCCCAACTATGTACATTCATATTTCCAAAATATTCCTCTCCTCACCTTTACAAAGTACAGAATATTTTAGATGTGATGCAAATGGCCCTTAATCTTAGATGGTGGAGAAGTCTCATCTTTACACTTTCTTGAGAAACCTGCAAAATTATTTTCAGCACTGTCGCTTAGCAGTTGTTTGGTCTGTCACCACACGAACTGAGCAGCTGGCAAAGCAGGGACAGCCATGTAACACTTAGGTGTGAATGTGAATTCAATACACATCTTGCTTATCCGTTGCAAACCCGTCAGGAAATGCTTCACTGTTTAAAAACACCTGTAACATAAATCCTCAAACAAAATTCCTATGAATTTATTTCCCTTTTAAAAAGTAGAGTCTGTATACACACTCTTTTACTGTAGAGTTGAAGTACACAATGAGTGCTACTGCCATTTAATGGGACACAAATTCATCTGAACATCAAGCACACTTGATTCAGAAGAACCAACAAGTTTACTGGGTTCACAGACTTGTAATTTACTGACAGCTGTCCATGTCTTTCATAAAAGCTATAAAATATTAGAACACGCTTCGGGAATGTTATTACCGTAAAAGAGGCAATTCAACCAGCCTGTGAGCTGGGACATTCTCCCATCCATCTCCCTGTCTCCTGACAGACCCCCTGCAAATGAAGCACCAGCCCAGGCTACGGCTGTGTCTGAAAAAGCAAAGCAAGCAGTGGAACTGAGGGGGATTTCATGACACCACAGGGCTTCACACAAACACTGCCAGAATAATCTCCTTCGTCAGACCTCCAAGTTTCACATCACTTTGTCTCCACAGGTTCCCAAATTTCAATAGCAAGAAGAAAAAAAACAAACCATAAAGAAGGATGGGAAGAAGAAGGAAGTTTTCACAGAGTGTGGTTGTTTGCCATCCTCGGATTTAATCAAAACCAGGCGTACAGTGTGTTACTCACACATGAAAAGAGGAGAATCAAGAAGGGAAGGAGAGACTTCTCTCTTTTCTTTTACCCCTGTTTCAAGAAAGCATCCCTGAAAGCACACAGGCATCTGTTTTGGGTTCCTCTGACGTCAGCAAACATGACTGAAGTAAAGCACATGCTTAAATACGTTCCAAACCCCTTATCTGCTTTTAATAATTGGAAGCTAAATGGAAGCTGTAAGTCATTGAGCAGGACAAGTACCATGAACAAACAAGACCATTTTTGCCTTTAAGGTGATGGTACTTACTGGCTCTGCAAAACTTTGGACTCAGTAACTCCCATTATCAGAAGCAGAGACAGATTTTAATGCAGGATTCAATCAAATTATCAATGCAAAAATTCATGCTCTGGTCACAGAGAGAAGTTGTGATTAATGCCAGCATGTCACATTCCTTTGGTGCTTTATATTTCAACCTACTTTTTATATATTGATGTCTCCAGTAAAAGGAAAATAGGAAGAAACTCTGGTACAAGGCTACTCATCCCTGCCAGGTCATTTTGCTGTGGTCAGCAGCTCAGGTAGTTTGTGGCTGGTGCTCTCAGAGAGTTTGGGAGACGGATAAGAAGTATGGGAGAGGAGTAAGAAATATGCTCTCTTCCACCAGAAAGTGTGAAACATTACATGCCAAGGATCCTGGCTGGGTTAGGGAAAAATCACTCCAAACAGGAGTCAACCATTTGACAATCCCTGAGAGGGACTGACTGTAGGATTACAGGTCTTGGCTCTATCACTAATGTCATTTGTCACCACCTAGCAAGCTTTGCTGACACCTGGAATGAGCTGCCTTCCTCAGGTCAGTGCTCATTCATGTCCCAAACCTCATGGATCATCAGCATTGGAGGGGTTACAGCAGCCACTGGAGTACCTGGCATGGCAGGGACTGGTTTCAGGGACTGCCATGGGAGTTACTGCAGTGGGATCTAATTCCTCAGTAACAGGCAGGATCAAGTCCTAAATTAGCAATTCCCAGCTTTCATTAAGTTTATTCATCCTTAGGCCAATTTACCTGCTGGCATAACTTCCCTGGGGATTGTGCCAGCAAAGACTTTGGCCTAATAATTTCAGATTAATTTCTGTATCATCATCTTTGTGTGGCTTTGGGAAGACTATTTGTATATCCTACTACAGACCTTGTAGAAGCAAACACCAATTATGAAGGAAAAGTTTTGACTACACAACTACTCTTCCAAAATTAAAAAAAAAAAAAAGAAAAGAGCAGTCTAGACCATGGGCAGAAAATCCAGATGGAAATATGTTAACAAATACAGAAAGTGAATACTTTCCTGTATATTGCTTTGTGAGTTATTAGCACCTAAATAGTCTCCATGGTCAAAAGTGTATTAATGAGCTGGGAGACAAAGTGATGTAATCAGGAGGGACCAGCAGCAATTTTTCCTGCAGAAGATTTACATGCAGCAGCCATGTGAGTTTGTTTATGATCTCTACATCTGGTAATGAGCTCTCGACGCGATGGAAAGCTGCGGTGGAATAATGCACCCTGTTCCTCACACGCACTAATTAATGCTTTATTTAATCT
Organism: Daphoenositta chrysoptera; assembly: GCA_013397915.1. NCBI lineage: Eukaryota > Metazoa > Chordata > Aves > Passeriformes > Daphoenositta > Daphoenositta chrysoptera. Next base: position 1,192,988 of record VZRO01005860.1, read on the forward strand.
GGGAAAAGGCACTTTAAAAATAAACACTCGTTTCCAGCAGACCATAAAGGATAGGTAACAACTGAATTACACCTCACAGGCCTAAAAACTGGTGTGTAGCAACCTCTCAAGCATTGAAGAAGGTGAGTTTTAACTCCCAGAGTACCACAGGAAGAGTGGATGCACACACACAGCTCTCCAGCACTACAAATACACACTAACAGACCCTAGATACCCACAGAGAGGACCAAAGCTGGAGTGATAATCCATAGGAATGACAAAAACCAGTAAGAGATGGCAGAGCTAAAATACTTCCCATCACACTGAGTGTTAAACTATGTTTTGTGTCCCAAGACACCCCCGGTAACATCACTGGCCATCATCTCATCCACCTCTTTCTGACAATTGATAACATGAGAAATAAATCATGATTTCCACAATGACAGGAAAAGCAGCCAGTGCAAAGATGGTTAGATCTTGTATTCCAACTGAAAAAAAAGGCCTGGCAGATGGTCCAGCCTGTCCTCTGCCCACAGGGTTGGCTGCTGAAGGGGGAATGCAGTGTCCTCAACTTCCACTGGAGTCATTCCACTGCTTTTAGTCACTTCACCAAGGCCCTGTCTCCACAGGATGTTATGCTGGAACAGCTACTGCATTTACATTCACACCCTATCTCATTCCAGGATAACTTCCTCACATTGACGTGCCCTCAGAAGTACAAGAGCATTCGTGTGGCTGCATTTAGCCCTAGGCTGGAGTCTCACGAGGTAACAGAACAGAGAACTGGCTTTATCTTTTAAACTGTGCTAATATATCTCACCACCCTTTGGATTGGAGCCAACTTCTTCTCTCTAATCTCCCAATCGTTTCCCACAGAAAACTTGTACCTTCTTTAGCCCGTGAAAGAAGACAAGGACGTCAGGAAAATCAGAGGGATTGCAGGGCTTGGAAAGCCTATGTGAGCTGTATTCAAGAGCAAATCTCCCAGCCTGAGACACCAGAGCAATGAAATGGCCCCTTTCAGTGACAGAGAAACTGCCATCGTCATTAAAAGAAAACCTGCTTAGGCTACAAGTATGGAGGAACAACACTTCAGAGCCTTGGGATGGATTTAAAGGTAAATCAGGTGAAACAGATAAACACAGACCAAATATATGAGTAGAGCTTGAAACTTCTCATGTATATTGAAGTGATGGTGTCAAAACAGGGTTTCTCCTGCCAGGCACAACTCCTACCCTCCCACTCACACATCCAGTGTACAAAGTTAGTAACTCAGGACTTCTTGTGTGCTCTTCAGCTGTAATAAAAAAAGGCATTTTTGCAGTGCTTACAGCTCAGACCCACATCCACACCCATTGAGAGCATCTGACACATCCCTGCATCCCTGCTTCAGATTTCCCAAAGCAAGCAGAGAGGACCAAGGGGGAACCACACGTCTAACAGGGATATTCTGACACAAATGGTGAGTTGTCAAAATGGAACCAGCAATTGCCTAAAACTACTTTGGTTTCAGGAGAAGAATGTGCAGGCTGCAGTCTGCAGATGTGTGCCAGGCTCTGCCACAGCAGTAAGTGTAGATGGGCAAATGGCAAGTCATTTCTAGAGGTGGCCAGTCCACTCTGCACTTCCACCAAGGATTTTCTGATAAAAAAAAAAAATTATGTTTTTTTGTCAGTGCCTAAACCTCCATGGGTTCCTAGATCTGCAGAGCATCTTTGTTCTGCTTAGACTAACTCTTTTTTTTCCTTCAGAGACAAAACAAGCTAGGGCTTCAAACCATGCAGGGTTTTAATGCTGCAGAATCCCCACGTACCCACTTCCTCTCTTTCCTCAACTCTTCTCTATCTGATTTACTGTTTACTTACAGACCATATGGAAAACATGTCGGGAAAGCATGCATCCGGGTTCACACTCACAATAAATACTTTTTATGACTATTCCCATGACCTGCAGCAACAGACTAGATTAGTCGCCCACAACTATGTATAATCACACAATTATTTAAATACATTTTCAAAACAGAATACATTCTGAGATACAGATCAACTAAATATTCCTCTTTCTAAACCCTATTTCCTACAACTTTACCATTTCCACCTGAGACAGAAAGTCTTACCTTTCAAGTGTGGAGTCAATATAAACAGAAGAACACGAACACCTGGGTCCATACGAAAGTGCAGCCTGCAGATTATTAGTCTGGGCTGCTCAGTTTTCTTAGCAAAGGAATTATTAAGTGAAACAGCAGAAGAGCTGAAAATAGATGTTGATGCTGAAGTAAATGTGTATCTATCAAAATGTGAAAAAAACCCTCTTTTTTATTCTCTGTTTCAGCAAACCAAACTCCCTCTAATTTTAAGTTCATCCAAAAGCAGAATTGCAAAAGCATTTTGCTGAATAGAGAGTAGAATATTTCCCAAGCAGAATGTATTATTTAATCCAAAGCCAAATAAACAAAGGGTCAAATTCAACCTCACCCATTCCACTTAGCAACAAAATTGAAAGGAAATCTTGAAAAAGTCTTTTTGACTTGAAATACTTAAAATCTTTTCAAGGTGAAGCATTCTGAATTCTATTTCTAATGTAAAAAGTTAAGTTGATACAGAATTAAAGAAATTATTCAATTTAATGTTTCTAAATAATTTTTTATCAGAAGGAAGTCTAAAGCAAAATTTATAAAAGTAAAATTAATATATACATTTTTTCCCATTTAATATCCCAATTTTTTCCTAAGTATTGAGACAGCTATGTCCTGTACCACTTCATCTTATTCAGGATTTATAATTTTTTTTTCATTTCCCATCAACCTGTGGGTTGAATAAAAATTTGATGTGTCTTTCACTTTGGGAAATGGTTCTGATAGTCTTTTAACTTGGAACTGGCAGGAATGAAGAATGCTTGTAGCTCTCCCCCACCTCCTTTCCCTGCGGAAGCTGGCAAGCTCATCTGCTGCAGGACACTTGGAGAACACCTCCTCAGCCAAACTGACTGATTGCATCATGTTCCAAGACTTAACCAGAACACATGGAAATAATCCTTTTGTTAAATGTATAAAGATAAAAAAAAAATAGAGATTTCACAAGGTAACTTGGCTTTTTAAAGCTCTATGGTTTTATGAAATGGCGGTTGGGTGTTGTTTCTACAGGCAGATGTTGAGATACTGTTGTAACCCTCCAAAAATGAAAAGGGGGTTTGTTTTCCTTCTTTTTAAGGAATGCTTTCCCCACAGGTTTTGGGGATGAAGTGCAAGCATGGTAGAGTGTTTCCATCTCACTGCAACGTTGGGGTTCAGCAAAGCACTGAGCAAGGGCTCAGCTGGAAGCACCTGAGTGAGCCTCGTGCTGTCAGAGAAGGATCCTGCAGGAGGAGGGCCCCGGTGAAGCACCCGGTGAGCAGCTTTCCCGGGACAGCCGAGCGCTCGCTGTCAGGCACAGGCCAGCCCCGGTACTGACCGTGCTCTGCAAAGTCAGGCTGTTCCTGGAACAGCCAGCCAGCCATCCATCTCTGCCGGCCTCCTCTGCCAGCTCCACTCCAGCTTGGAAAACGTTGTATCTGGAAAATTGTTTAAAACTGCACATTTCCGTTCAACAGGCCCTCTTGTTGATCTGCTTGTTTGGGGGCAGGAGCAGGAAGGGTCATTACATGGTGGAAAAGCAAAAAAACATATTTTCATGGGCAATTGCTATATTAATATGTATCACTTTACATACATAGTACATCTACATATGGAACCTATTATTATTGAGGAAATGTTTTTTTAATGAGGAAGACTGAACAATACTTAAGAGAGAAAATGTTCAAACCCATGTTAATTTGCAGCAGAAGTAACAAAATATTTTAATAAAAAACAGTAACAAGAACTGGCCTTCCTATCCAGGATCAGCCCAGTCCTATGTTCACACCTTGAGAATAGAATCTGATTTCCGTGGCTTTTCCAACCTTTACAAACCTCCTAAAACTGAAATTTAAACTCTGACTCAAGGACTTTTAAAAGCAAGACCTGCTTCAGCTCTACACAGAAACAGAGATAGCTCATTACATTTCTGTTTTCCAGATCCATGGAAGCATTTTTCCTCCTTCCCCTTCTTTTTACCAAGCCTGCGCCTGCCATCCCTTCCTAGCCCCCAAATTCATCCAAAAATAAAGAAAAAGGCATTTAGGTAATACAATTACTTCTGTATAAATGTAGCTAAATATATTCTCAATTGCTGAGCACTGTTTCCTTTCCCTCTCCCTGTATTCTGGGGTTAATTAGGCTTTCCTTAAATGTTGCATATTAATTAAGAAGAAACAAACAGCAAAAAAACCCTCACTATTTTCAAAGGAAAAAAATCTGGTGCTAAAAAGTCCTGGCAGGCTAAACATTAGTACAATAAAACTGCTGGATTTCAAATGGTAAAAATAAAGTGACTAAAAGCTCTCTGTTTGAAAAATGAGAGACTTTCAAGAAAGGCTGTTCCTGTAGGAAACAGATCCTTTCTTTCAGGAATCATCTCTAACCCAAGGATGAATTATTAGTACCAAATATAGACCTCAAAATAGACTCTCCCTGTTATCGTAATGCAAATATTAATGTGTATTTGCTATTCCTGCCAAATGTTATCAGTGTTGTTCCGACTCACAGGGAACAACCTGTTCTGTGCAGATCCTGACTGGGCTACGACTGGACTTGGTTTATCATTTTAACACCAGGATCATTGTTTTGTTCACCTCGGGAAACCACAGCAGGAGCAATGATCACAAGGGGATCCTGCACAGCTCTCTGTGCTGGCTCTGCTGGAAAAGCCTGGAGAGCTCCAGGACTGCCAGATGAGCAGAGCAGCTCCTACAGTCCAGGGAGTCATCACTGGTCTTGGCCCCCACCAACACATCAAGTGACCCCCTTATTTACTTTATTTAGTCAGCTTTAAGCCCTTTTTTTATATGTTGAATGACTTCTGCTGTACAGTACAGGATTGGAATGGCACCAAAAGCAGCACCAGCCATTCCAAAGTGGCTTGATGCAACCTCCTGGTAACACCCCTCAGGAAACAGGTCCCAAAACAAATGGGCAGCCACAAAACACACCATCTGTAATAAAGCCCTAGAGGTATTTTGAATGTAGCTCCTCATTTTGAACCTGCACACAGCAAAACCAGTCCTATTTCATATATGACAAGCAATAAGGTGAATTGTAATTTGTTCTGCTCCCTAGGTTGCACACAGACACCACTGAATACAACACTGAATGTCAAGTCTTATGTAACAACAGATTTCAAATTATAAATGTCACCCAGGCATCATTTCAGGCTTTGAAATAGTTTACTTGTTACCAAATACGATGTGTCAAGTGATTTATCAAATCCATAAGAAAGAAGAAACCAATGAGACAATCCAACAATCCATCCTATCTCCCAGCAAGTCCGGGACTGTCTCCAATCAAATGTATACTGGCAGAAGAGAGATTTATTACCAGAGTTTCTTAATACTATGTTTTGTATTTAGCAAGTGTTCCTATCACACTCCACATGGTACTTTCACCAACCACAACACCTGGATTTCTACCACCTGCCCAGCTCAGTGGGTCACTCGTTGCCTGCACATCTTTGATGCTGCATCTCACTGACCAGCTTCCAGAGGTGAAGCTGCTTTTGAAAGAACTTACTGGATGATAATAACCTCTTTTCCTGCTCCAAAAAAAACATGGTAAGAGTGGCAGAGTTGTTAAGGGTCAGGCTGTTCTTTCACACACCAACATTAGCATTGAGGACACACTGAGTTTTTCAAAGTGACGATTAAAAGGAGAGGGATTCCTCTGGCCAGTGCTCCTCACAAACACGTGGAGTCATGTTTCTCATCAGAGATCTGTCAACAGCAATACTGTAAGACCTGGAAATATTTAGAATGGCTTAGCTTGGGACCAAGGGACACTGAAAACACACCTTGTCTTTCGTGCCATTAAACTGCAAGGGGTGGATATGGAAAAATCATTTTACTAAAAAAAGTAATTCTGGAACGGTTTGAGTTGGAAGGGATCTTAAAGATTGTCTTGTCCCAACCCCCCTGCCATTGGCAGGGACACTTTTCACCAGACCAGGTTGCTCAGAGCCCAATCCAATCTTGCCTTGAACACTTCCAGGGATGAGGTACCCACAACTTGTCTGGGCAACCTGTGCCAGTGCCTCACCACCCTCTTCCGTATCTCTAAACTAAACCTTACAAGTTATTTATGAAATCCTTTTGCACATGCAGAACTGAAGGAAGCTGACTGCTTTAATTCACATCTAGTCAAGTGGTACCCAGGTAATGAAAATATTTTTGGCTTGTAATGGCTACAAAAAGTAGTATATCTCCAGGATGAATTTCTGAAAATACTTAATATTTGAGAAATAATTAAAAATATGATAAAAGCTCCTCGATGGCTGCATAAGTAAGAAAGGAGACACAAATATATACATATATATATATACATTTACACATTTGTAAAGAAAGGGTAAAACAAGTAGGACACAAACCCCAAATGAGCAGCACCTGAGTGATAATACTACCAATTAATTTCTAAAAGTCTATAACAAAAGTTGAAATCTTTTTCCATCACATGAGAGAGATGTTTTGGCTCTATTTGTACATCATCCTGAGTAAACTGGCTGAACTGCAAAACCAGAACACTATGTGAGAATAATGAAAGGAATGAAAAATACTTCTGCCTGGGACTGACATTTATCAATACAAAATAGCCACTGTTGCCATTGTTTGAAGTAAGGGAAGCAATTAAAGTGCACAAAACCATTTTGATACCAGCACCCTATTTCCTGCACATGTTGGCAACCAAGGGGGTCCCCCTCCCTCCTTTGGTGCTGTTCATTAACTCTCCACAATAAACACCATCCTCCCATATCACACGTTCGAGAGCACTCCGAAACTGGGAGATTGGGCAACAGCACTGCTCTATGCAAAACCAGCCAAGTCCAGTCAGGAAACAGACTAATTTGAAAGCCTTAATTAATGACTGAACATTTATACAGCCAAGATTTATGAGTTACAAGGAAGTAAGTCCAAAACATAACACTCCCTCCCGCGTGCAAGCTCTCTCTTTAATGGTAAACAACTAGCCTAGGGTAAGATACTGTCTCAATGCTCCAGTTCCCTTTATTATTCCAACTTCCAAGCACTGTCAAAAGACAAATTAATTTCATACTTCTTTTTTTTTCTTTTTTTCCTGCTCCTCTATAAATATTGATATTAATAAACATGGTTTAATGAAGACAAAATATTGGGTTTTTTAATAAATAAACCAAGGATTTTTTTTTTTTTAGCTCATGGGTACAAAGACAGTATATAACAAAGAAGAGGAAAGAACAGAATCCTTTTTGTATGGGTAAGTTCATAGAACTTACTTTCTTGTGAAGAAAATCATGAACAAGAAGAGAAAGGTCTTTATACATATAATCATACGCCTAAAATGCCCCCAAACCCCAGGTTTTTCAGCTTACTTCACAAATACCTTTGCAAATTTAGTAGCAACAAATGTTAAAAATGAAGAGCAAGTTTTCAGCTTTTAACATTTTGACTATATTCCATATTCTACTTCTGAGAGCTGACATCTCATTATGATGAGCTCTAGCTATTTGAATATTAAAACAAGACTGCCAACAACATTTTTTTGGAAGTCCTCAGGCCTTAAACTAGAAAAGTCAAAACCAAGAAAAGTTTTGTTCTCTCTTGTTTACACTAAACTACCACACGCATTTTCTTGCCTTGCAAATTCTGTTTTGCTCTGCCCCTTGGTTTATATAACACAGAAATACCCAGAAATAACCACAGAAATTACAAGATCCCATGAAATGAGGAGCCTGTGATGAGCCCTCCAGCCATACTATGCCCTCACTGGCAAGGGGACTCCCCAAAATCCTTCTCTCCAGGTACACAGCCACAACTGCCACTTGCACAGGTACCCAGAAACACAAGTGTCACGTGGCTTTTGGGTTTGGGGTCTGTGGTTTTGCTTGCTTGTGGCAGTGTGGCAGTGCTGAACACCCAAGCCCCTGTCCTTGCCTGTCATGGGAAAAATCCCCAACAACCTGTCCTGCTGGCTCCTGCTCTTTGGTCCCTCATCAGCTGAACGACAAAAACCACCCCGTGCAAGGGAAATCAAATGCTGTAGAGACTGAGCAGGAAGAGTTCTCCTTACACAGACCCACAAAGAGTTCTCCTTAAACAGACTCACAAATACTTGTAAACCCACAGAGTATGACCTATGAGCTGGGTATTTTTTTTTTTTTAACCCCTCTTCATTGGTTTATCATCAAATGAGAGCTCAATGGGGGCAGTTCTGGAAAAAGACAAAGTTGGTTTATCCCAGTAAAAAGCACAAGAGGACAAAACAGAAGACGGATTGCTGCTCTCCCCCTCCTCTCCCTCCAATGGTGTGTTTCACTGTGCAATGTTAATATAGCAGTAATTTTCTAGTTTTATCACAAATTTACTTTGTTTGCTAGGAAATGAAGTAACAAAGACCATGTCTGTAAGACGCCAATTACTTTGAGAAAATAACTCCCACCCCCAACTTCCCTAAATAAGAAAATAAACCATCAAACAAAACCCAAAGCAGCTCTTTTAAACTGGACAAAACGCTCTTGGTTCTCCTCCCCTGACAATGGGGATGTCAAGACCAATTAGCACTTGCAGTCATCTTGGGGTTTGCTCTGTTTTCTCCCACTGCAAGTGGTCAGGCCAGATCCGATGGCTCCCTTCTATACACGCAATGCCATGGACAAATTACAGAAGACTAAGACCTGAAAAGCTTTTTTCCTACCCAGCTATCCTTGACATTTTCATTACTCAAAGACAGGAAACAAAAAGCCTAAGCTGAGAAGTAGGTGCTAGTTTGAAAAAAGTTTAATTAAAAAGTAAAACAGACCATGGAATTGCTTCTAACATAGCTAATAATTTGCTGCAGCGTTATTATTGTGCTGCTTCCATCTGCCAATAACCTTTTAATCCTTTTGCCAAAGGCAATCCAAAGGTTTTCCATATGTATTTAAGGGCAACCGTAAAAGATAACTTGGAAATAACAACTTTCAACTTCTGCTACACAAAAATCTGAGCTACAGCAGTGCTTGTGCCCATCAGCTTTCCGCAGGGCTCTGGAAAACAGAAGTTACATGGCAAGAATGAAAATTGCCCTGTTTGACAATGTAGGTTTGGCTGCAATACTTGAAAGATTCCCTGTTCCCACATTCAGCATCAGTGACTATCTTAATTACTAACAACTTCTCAAATGGTTTCAGAATTAACACCGAGCAGCTTAATCTCACCAAAATGCCACCAGCTCCAACAATGCCATTGCTTAAGTTTGTGGATAAAAAAAGAAAGTGGAAGAAAAGCAGACTTTTCAACTGTTCTATCCCCAAAAAATCTCACTTAGAAAAATAAAATTACACACAATCAAAACCTCTTTGAAAGGAATATAGCAGAGTGCGTTTTGAAACTCAACTTTATGGGATGACAAGTGCATAAGCCTGTGCCTTATACACATTTTTAAGGACAGGAAGTATCAAAGCATATCATAATTAAAATGTTAAGGAAGAAACCAATCCCCCTCCCCAAATATTTTATCAATAATGATCACTCCTCATAAAATAAGCTCAAAATTCACTTCACGCTAGTGAAATATCATTTCTATCATGGGAGAAAGCAATGGAAGCAGAATAGTTGGTGCATGTACTACACAATGGTAGTTTTAATAGCAAGAGCATTTAAGCTTGAAATTAGGTGTGTTTATTGTTCAAGAAATTCACAGTCTATTGTGATTTGATTTTATTAGATATTATTATTCGTTATTAGGTTCCAAATTTTTGCAACAGAAACAATGACTTTTTGCAGATGACTGCCAAAAGCAAACATCCTATTTTCCCTGCACACAAAGATACCAATATAAGTTCAAACATTTTCATTCACACACACCCCCGGCTCTCCAATCTTTGCAGTTCAGTGAAGTGTAAACAGTCAGTGTTGCCATTAAAATAGCATGTTCTTCATTCACAGCAACAATAGCCAGGTAGATTAATAGGCTTTTACACCTGGGCCCTATTATTCCTCTGCCATTCATTAACATTTCTTCTACCATGACAGCAATTTAACTGGCACAGTCCCAGAAACACAAGTAGGTCAGCACAAGGTGTTCCTCTGGATGCTTTCATCTGGTATAAACATCCTGAATTAGCCTTCAGTTACTACATCTAAATATTCCTAGTGCCAATTAAGATCATGATCAGAACTATTTCAGATCTCATTGACCAAGTACAACCCGTGGTTTTGGAGGGCTGATTCTATTAAGGATGGAAGGTAATTTCACTGCAGAAGTGGGGAGCCTTCTGCAGCTCTCCTGGCCAAGCTGATGCTGGAGGTTATGCCTTGGTGCTACCTCCTTGAAATCACAGAATCATGGAACAGCCTGGGTTGGAAAGGACCTTAAAGATCCTCCAGTTTCAAACTGGCCTTGGACACTTCCAGGGATGGGGCAGCCACAACTTCCCTGGGCAAGCAGTGCCAGGGCCTCCCCACCCTTAGAGGGAATAATTTCTTCATAATAATCTAATCTAAACTTATTTTCTTTCAGTTTGAAGCCATTCCCCCTTGTCCTGTCACTTGCAAATAGTCTTTCTCCATTCTTGCAGGGTCCTGCAGGATCCCTGGAAGGCCACAATTAGGTAATCCCAAATCCTTCTCTTCTACAGGCTGAACAATCCTGATTCTCTCGCCTTTTCCTCATAGGAAAGGTGTTCCATCCCTCCAACCAACTTGGTGGCCCTCCTCTAACTCAGCATATCCAAGGGGAAAATGAATATACATGTAAAGAAAGATAAATTGAACACTGAGGATGGACAGTTAGACACTGCCTGCTATTAAAATTCATCATAACAGGTACACAAGCAAGTCAGACACTTGCTAATCTTAAGGGCATGAGAAATAGCAATGGATATGTAAGAATATTTACTTCCCCTATCCACCCCCACGCTGGTTTATGAAAAATGTGGATACAAATCAGTGATTTCACAGAAAATTAAACAAAAAACTTCAGACATATCTTTTGTTAATGTACTAAGACATACTGAGTATTTACTGCAGCTTGTATATGTCTAGAGGATCTGGCCCTGAAGTTGTCATGTAAGAGTGATGGACCAGGAATCAGTTTTCTCTGAAGTGCAATAACTTTTTGGTGACTTTCTCCAATTTGTATGCCTTGTCTTATACTTTAGGACTAGAGCTGAGGCAAACTCCAAGCAGCAAGTTCACTCCTAACCATATACCCCGTGACACATCATAACTTACAAGATCAAGTGCCAACACTACAGGTTTAAATCAGAAAAACAGGTCAGTGTGAGGAAAAAAGCACTTATTATTTTTTCTTTTCCTTTTTTTTTTAACACAAAAGCCAATTCTACAACTCTGAGCTGATATAAGCATTTGTATTACGCCAATGAAAGTACTTCAAAAGGCAGAAATAAACCAACACTTTCAATTCCTTCCTGATCACTGCAAATGCAATTTTCACTTTGAACTTTACATACCCCCACTTGTGATCATTGCTATACTAAGAGCTTGTGCTTTAAGACACTGAAGAATAATCCCCACTGCCTGATTAAAAAAAAAAAAAATTAAATTAAAAGTTGCTAGAAATAACTCACACGCAAAAAATAAAACTCAAAGAAAACAATAGCAGTAGCCTAAAGAGACATATTTTTTCCTTCAGGAATGAATTCCCATCTGCTTTTAAGGAGCAACATGTTTTTCCATTGCTGGGAATTACAGCCAAACCCAGGACAATAAAGCAGCAAAGCCAGAGGCAAGAGCAGAGGGCAAGTGAAGCTGGCTGACAGAGGCTCGGCCTAGGTCCCTCTTTTATAAGCCTGTGTGACAGTGGCAGCTCAGCAGTGCCCTGCTGTATTGGCAGCACACTCCCCTCTGCCACCCTCAGCAACCGGGAGCTGCTGGTTCCTCTGCCATGGGTGAGGTAGTGGGGAACGGGAAGGACAAGACAGGGAAGGAGGCAAACAGCACAGCTGGTGCTGCTGGCAAACCCAGGCATCTCCCCTGGCCTCAGCTGGTTTGATGAACTATGGCTGGTTTGTGCAAGCTCATGGGAAGGGAGCTTGCTCTGACACAGGTGATGCTTCTGCTGATGTTCTTTCTCCAAACACTGGACACAACACAAACAACCCTGCAAAAGCACAGGGAGGACAAAGGCAAACACAAGAGTCCTCACTTACAGAACCTGGGTGGACAATACCTTTAAAGCAGTTAATGAAGAAAAACATGTTGAAATCAGCTGTAAAGTTCCTGCATCTGAACTGTTTCAGCATTCAAAGAATCAAAATATCAGCTCTTTGGGTTTCAGGGGGAAAAAAAAAAGTCAAGTTTGAGAAGCAAACAAAATTTCATACCTCAGCACTGGCTGGTGCTCATTCAAATTCCCTCTGGCTTTTTTCCCCAAGTTCCTCTGAGGATCACTGTTCTTAGAGTTACTTAGGAAGCAGTTTCGACTGTGTCCTCCTGAGCTGTTAATGGGTCTGACCTTTTCGGAAGCACTAATGTCCCTTCAGCCAGATGCATTAAATCTCCCCTGCTTGATTAAACTATTAGCAAATCATTATCTCACCGAAGGAGAAAATGTTCTTTCCCAGATGAGCTTGCCATGCATAAATTTCAGTGCCAGTACTCCCCTCTTTACCAAACCTCACGTTTGGCATAAATGTGCTGATTGCCAGCCATACTCTATACCCTCACTAGGTCAGAGCACGCAGCACTTTATCAGGCCTCAGCTGAGACACAACATGATGAAAATCCGCCCACTCTGGGCAACATCTCTGAAAAATGGGCGACAGAAACCAGATCATTCTGGAGTGACTGAAAAGAGCAGGGAGAGGCAGAGTAATGCCCCAAAGTCCTGCTTTCATCACTGCCACGCCAGTGCCATTCCCAGACATCCACAGGTGCTCACAATGCCCTCATTCCCAGTCTGCCCAAGCACATTCCGCACGTAGGAGCCTCCTGCGAGACCAGCAGCAGGCAAAATCCCATGGGAAGTCCTGTGTAGTTAGTTATTTCCTTTCCGGTGATTCATCTCGTTTATCCCAAACACTAACATTTGGAAAACATTCCCAATGCCAGGTATTTCCTCACCTTCCAGACACCTGTGCCAAACACATCCTTAGCACTGATAAATGTGTGTAGGAAGGAGGTGATCCCATGCTACCAATACTGGATGAAGGCTGAGCCTTTTCCTCACCCACCCACACAAAAATATTCACTTTTCAATGAGTGATATAAATTAACAGATCCTCTGCACCGTTCCAAGAGAAACATCAGAGGTTCATCCGAGGCCTTAATCGTGCTGCATTTCAATCTGATGGTGTTCCTCACCTTGAAAATCACATTTCACTGTAATACTTCAGGCTACTGTATAGGATTGAATCCACTGTCCTTTAATAATGTTAAGCAGAAAGCCTTTCCCTTAAGTCTGTAAGATTTTTTCCCTCATGGAAAGCTAGATGTAAAGAAGATGACACATATTTTGAATGTCCTTTTCTCCCCTATATATCTAAACGGTCTCACTCCTTTACTGCAGATGTTCATTACTAAATAGACAAATTTTTCCCAATCTCTTAGACGAGTCTTTACTTCCTGTGCACCTACAGTGGAACACATCCTCATTCTTTTTGCACTTAGTATCTTCCTCTATAATAAGAAAGAGAGGGATTTGGAAAGGGTATGATTTTTTGGGATGTTTTCTTAATTAAAGTTACTAGTTTAAATATGTCAATATCTGGTAAACAAGAACACGCATGTTTTGGAATACATATTTTAAGAGTCAAAGACTAAAGTTCATTTGAGCTAGTTCGCTGCTGCAAAGATCTTTTTGGCATCACATATACTTTTATTTGAGCCAGAGCAAACCTTCATCAGCTTGCTTTTCTTCCCTTTCATTTACTGTGCTCCCATTGAGAGTTATTGCAAAGTGAGAAAGATATTTTTTACATTAACTGTTCCACTTCGACTAAGAACCAGTGAAAGATTTACAGGTTCCAAGATTCCTGCTCTACTATTGTGTCCTGTAAGCATGGAAACTGATAATACTATAGAAACCATGCCAGCCTTGGCTTTCACCATGACCTGCTTTCCACCAATTTAAAAGCAGTCAGTCCCATTATCTTACTTTCATAAGCACACTCGTCTGAGGAATATTGTCATCATACCCAGATTATTTAATTTTTTATTACTTCCAACCAACTTTAAACTCAAAACAACTCAACACTTGATTTCAGTTTCTGCCTAAAACCTCCCTCTCTGCCTTTTAAATTGTAACAAAAACATCATCTGACTGCAGCTCAGACAATAAAAGAACATCTCTCACTTTGCTGGGTTTATTTTCCTTTTTATCACCTACTTTCTGGAACAAAATATTTCTCCAGTGGGGAAACACTCCCTTCATCCTTTGCTTGTCTAACCCCAAACTGAAAAATGGAGCACCTGAGTTTGTGGAAAGCCCATCTTTCCTAAGGTGAGCTGGCTGTGGCAGCACCATGAAAACAAGCAAATGAGACCCAAAGAACTCACACTGCTCGTACTTAAAAACATTGCTTTTAAATACTTCTGTAGTCAGATCTCTAATTATTCCTACTTCAGTGGGAAATGAAACAGGTAAAACTTCTCAGCATGAAGTACACCAGTGAAAATGCTCTAAGAAAAGCTGTGATCAAACTGTGAAACAACCTCTGAGTGAAGACATTCTAATTATATAAAACCATTAAAAAATTATCAGTTTTATATAAGTTGGACCTCCTGCAATTTTGCCCAAAATAAAGTGCAGTATCCCTGAATAAGAGCCCAAGCACTGCTGCAGAGCACTACTTCAAAAGGGTCTGGAAATGAAGATTGCACTCACATCCAAGTATTTTCAGAAAGGTGAGGATTTTTTTGACCTAGAAGTTAACTGTACAGACATGGCTCATCTAATGCCTTTTTTTTTATTACTTTAAACTTCACTTACACACGAGAGAAGGAAATTGTAATTCACTCTCATAAATTATCTTCATCTTCCCTCACATGAAACAGTGGGAAGTAATCACCCTATTTTGCTATCTTGATGTATCTTTAAAGGTAGTCATTAAGAGAAACGTACATCCAGCAGGTGAACAGAGATAACTGGTCATAAGTGATGACAGGCAAAAATACACAACTATCTGATCTGAAAAGGGGCCAAGTTGGAAGCCAGATGCACACTGAACTATCCACTTTCCTGGCTGTTTATTCAGCTCATGTCAGGATGATTCAACGCATCTTTACACGCAGCTCCCTATTCATACAGCATCTTCTAGTCACAAAACCAGGCATTTTCCATTTCTTTCTCTGAACAAAGGCTAGAACAGTGGAATGGGAACTTGCCATTCAGCAGCGGAAACTATTTGTAAAGCTGGGAAGCTGGAGACACTGGGAAGAAAAGGCTTTAATGAAACTGGCCACTGTGTGTGCCAACTGTCAAGACTTTATATATCCTTCCAAGGAACCCTGACTGAGACTTTTTCTGTATTTACTCTTTACATCCCAGTTATTATAACACTTTGCATGATGCAAAAGAACAAAATTAGTGAGAAATGCCGTATTAGAAACAGGCAGCTTTTTTTTTTCCCCTGCAACCAGACTGTAGCTGCACTCAATGACCCATTAACTTATTTTTGGTTCTGTACAAAGCCAGCACCAAGACATTTGTGACTCATTATCAACCAGGCACTAGAATTCAGCACTAGCTTTTCAGCTGATCCAGATCCAAAGGAAATCCCCATATGCTTGGAATTTCTAAAATACAAGCATTGCAGTTGTTGCCCAGTGAGGCAACAGTTGCCATATGCAACAGAGGATATGTTTATATTTATGTTTTTGGAGGCTTGTAACTCAGCCAGAGGCAGATAAACTTTCCCAAGTTGTGTCACTGTCCCCCAAATATAAACACAACACTGTTTCAGGTCACAGCTCCAAAACATGGAAGCAGCAGAGCTGTGACAGTTTTCCAGATCAACATTTAAGCCTGAAATCCTTTTATTGTTGCTTTTTTTTTCATTGTGAGAGCCCACATTCTGGGCAAGAGGATGTGCTACACAAACCAGCTCTGCTCACTACACAGCTTCCATTCATTCATTCCCAGAGTGCAGTCTGCCCTGTGCTGTGGAGTAGGAAAACTCTTGTGGATTTGGCTTTGGTGTCTGCTGTGACACAGCTTCCCAAAATGACCCCACAGCACAGACAGCAGTGCCCTCACCAGCCAGGGGTTATTAGTAGGCAGCACAGCATTTTACAACCTACCAGCATTTAAGTGACATTTAAACATTAAAAAACATTAAGCATTTAAACGAGGAGAAGCCTTGCCTGGGAGCAGCACGTTCAATGAGCAGTCCGTTGAGAAGGGCCTTCAGCACTAC
This sequence comes from Daphoenositta chrysoptera, assembly GCA_013397915.1. Classification (NCBI taxonomy): domain Eukaryota; kingdom Metazoa; phylum Chordata; class Aves; order Passeriformes; genus Daphoenositta; species Daphoenositta chrysoptera. The sequence goes on from VZRO01005860.1 coordinate 1,209,421, forward strand.
AGCAATGACACAAATCCTCCACAATCACCCAAGACAAAAGTTTAGCTTATTTCCCTGCCCTTGTAAACAGCACACAGAGATGGGGAGCCAAGGCAAGCACATCACATTTTCCACTCTGCTATGGAAAAAGCAGAGAGTGACTACGTAATTAGATGGTGTGATAATGCAGACACTAGGGCTGGCTACAGCAAGGTGGAAATTCTGGTATTTCTTACCTTTCAAGAGCTTGACTTGGCAACCTTATTAACATTCTTTGAATTTTTGAATTAATATAATTACTCTCAATTAATTAAAATGAGGAAAGAAGGAAATATCTTTTCACGAGACACTGACATGAAAAATATTCAGGGAGCAGAATGGTGACCACTAATGTACTGATACTTATTATAACTGCCAGGCAGCAGCATCTGAGAAAATTTCTCCTTCTGCCTAGGACAGGAAATAATTGTCTGACATCCATTGTCAGAAGCTAACTAATAGCAACAAACTATAACAATAAGTGCTGCTGTGAGGTCTTGATTATATGGAATAGGAAAATACAAGCTTTGAAGCAATTCCTTTGCAATTCCCCTGCACTGCTCCATAACTCTGTATCTCCTCTCTCAACCCGAGGCTCTCAGTCCCAACCTTACACTCAAAAGATTCCCGGAGATGTAGGGGAACTGCTTGGGAAGTCTGGGGGAACTGGACTCCACCTCCCTCCACTCCTGGCAGCACATCCTTGATGAGGCCATCTGCAATTGTACAAAGGCTCACCCTGAAAGAGACCCTTCCCCTGGCAACACTCCTCTGATGCAGACCGTGAAGTTAAAAAGCCCCAGATTGCAAAAACACAGGAATATCTGAAATATTCCCTTTCCTAATTCCCACCACCACTCTGAGAAGGCTCAAGGGATATCTAGATGATATTTGAGCTCAACTTTAAATTCCATTCTGTGCACCAGTTCCAGGAAGTTTTACCTCTGCTCCCGAGTACTTCTCTGTGCTCTCCACGAGCTCAGCCAAGCAGACTTCATCACTGACTGGCATGGACTGGAAATGAAGCTTGAAGATTTCCCTGCGAGTGGCTGCATCTGGCAGTGGCACGTAGATAATTCTGTCTATTCGCCCTGGCCTCAGCAAGGCCTGCAAAGAAAGCATCACAGCAAAAGTTACAGCACATCAAGGAAGTAAAAAAACCACAACTCAGAAACAACACCACCACCAAATAACCAATAATTCAGCAAAAGCAAGAACCTGCACAAGAGAAGACAGTAAGGCTACTTCGCTTGTGAAATAGCAGCTTATGGAAAAAAGGAATCATAAAGAAACCATAGTAATTCTCCTAAAACAATACTTCTAGACTTGTTGCAAGGTGTGCTGGAATGTTAGGACTTGGCAGAAGGACAGGTGGCAATGGAAACATCCCAAGTTCAGTACTTTCACCACAACAACAGGTGGAGAAAAGAAGGGTTTTGTTGGAGTGAATCTTACATTCTGCATCCATGTTGCTTTATCCCACATTATTAGAGCTGCACATGCTTACAGAAGAGCAGATTACTCTGACAGGTTTTTTATGCAAAATAAGGTAACAACAGAGAGAGGCCAGTGATGCTCAGCTTCATACACGTGTTTGGCCTTGCACTTTGGGTGTTCAGGGTTACTCAGATTATATTGGAGGTGGGAAGGTGACAGAGCAAACAGCGACAGACAACGTAAGAGGGGACATTGGCCACAAAGGACAGAGTGGAGGGTTCAGACTGTATGGGAGGAAAAAATTTCTAGAAGAGAAGCACAGCCTCGGGGCAGGTCATCAGTAAGGCTGTGGAAATTCTGCCCTCAGGGGTTTTATGGCTCAGCAGAGGAAGCCAAGCTCTCCACAATCTGTCTGGTGAAAGCCCTGCGTATGCAGGAGAGGGATCACTGGGCCTCTGGAAGCTCCCTTCAAACAGCTTTCTGGACAGGGTCAAAAAGTAAACTTCATCTATATATAAAACAATTATATCCGATAGAGAGGAGAAGCCAAGCTCTTAAATTTATGAGATGGGAGGAAGCTCATTTCCCTATGTTTATAAAAAATCTCCAAGATTTTTGAAAACCATCTACAGTAAAAAAAGTAAAAACCCACCCAGCCTTTCTTACTTGACATTTGGAAAAAAGAAAAGTGAAATACAATAATCCCATGCACAGCGAATGCACATAAATAGTATTTAAACTATTTTATAAAAACTGAACAATGTTTATAAGATTCAGCATGTAACCTAAATTGTTTTTATGTTATGGTTCTCCCTTGGGTAGACTAGTTTGAGTTCCAGATGACTAGAGATATTGCATGGCTGTCCTGGGCTGTCAGCCAATAAGTCTTTTCCCAGCCTGATCATGTCAGTGAAAGTCATGCTGAAAAAATAGTAGGAAAGAGCTTTCCTTCCTGCACAGCATTGATCAAGTTAACACCCTTCCTAGAGTTTCTTTAAAAAGACTGTTGTGGTGCTTCAGAGTGGAAAAATGTATCCTGAATGTTAAGAGATGTCTTGTTATTTTTAAAACAGAACATGAAAACGCTCAGCAGAAAGCGCATGGCCCTGTAGTGCTTCATGGAGCTGTGTAAGGATAGAGCAAGGCTGGGAGGACCACAGATCCATATCCAGCCCAGTACCCTGTCCCTGCAGTGGCCAGTGTTGGATCCCTACAAGAGTGCAAGAAACAAGCTGGCCACTGATATTTGCTCATCAGACTGTGCTGTTTTCCACAGCACTCCTGATAAACCCACCAAAGAACTCAGGTTGCTGATATCTCAATCAGTGTGGAACCCAGTCTAAACCATGTGTGTGTGTCAGGATGTTGCCATTTTTTGCCAACACACTTGAAAGAGAAATTTGCATGTTTCAAGACTAGGCTTGGAGGGAGAGGAATTAGACTGCAATTGTGTTCTGTGTGCTCTTAAGGAAATGCCCATAGCTAATTCTATTATTTAGAAGAAAAAAAGAAATGTTCACGTGAGTACAGTGGTGCGCCTCTTTCAAATCAAGGCAGGTTTCATCAGGACACCCAGGTAATTAGAATGTTTTCTACAGCCAGCTCAACTTCCCACTGATGGATGACCAGGGCTGTGGTGCAGGTGGGACAGGGAAAATACTCAGTGCCAATCAGCTGGGAGCAAGCGCTCCGTTGGCTGGCTCTCAGTTCCGAGACACAAAAAGCACATCTGCAGGTATAACACAGTGAATGTACATTTTTTTGATCAGTGACTAAAATCTGTGTTTCCTCCAGTTTTTCCCCAATGCTTTGTGTTTTACATATGGTGGTAGTTGGAGGCCCAAGTTTTAAGCACACTATCATTACTTTTTTGCTACAATCAGGCCCAGGGACCTTATCCAAGGCAACCAGATGTGCTGGGAACTGTACAAAAAAAGCACAAGTCAGTCACAGCAGCACTCACTGGTTATATCAACACAGACAAAAAGGACAGAAAATATTCTGAAACCTCAACTTGAGACAAGAATCAGACTCCCTCCAGCCCCCGGAGACAAAAGCAGATTGAACTGAGAGCTGGTCTCTGAGAGCCCTCCTGACATGGTGACCCTGGGAGACCCTGGGCACAGCCTGACTGCTCCTTGCTCTGCTGTCATCACCTTGGCCCTTTGGCAAGCCACCAGTCTCCCCCTCTCCAAGCTCCCAAGGAGCTAAAATCAGCAGGAGAGGGTGAGGAAGGGGCCTGCCTTGACCCATCCTGTGTTCCTGGAGGACAAAGGCCTGGTGAGGGGCCGTGGGTGGGCTGCAGAGCTGCTCTCCTGCCGGCTGCTCAGAACACAACCAGAAAGCAACAGCAAGTTGAGGCCTCTCTCGTTTGCAGGACATCATGCTGCCCTCTCAGGTGTTTGGCCTCTGCAGACTTCTCACAGAGATGCTTTTCCTTTCTGGCCAAAATAATTCAGAACTCAGAACTGAGCTGCACGCAGAGGTCAGCAATAAGAGAACAAGACATCCCTCGTGATGTTTTTGCTCACTGGAGGGAAGTGAGCTCTTCTGGGTTGCTTAGGGAAGCTTGTTGAGGCACATGATGTGGACACCTGCAGCAGTGGTGTCACTTCAACCCCAAGGCCCAGGTCATGCTTACCAGCATGCTGGCAGCACAAGGTCACTGGATAGGTGCTTTTTCCTCAACACCACTTTTTGTACAGACCTAGAAGCTACTGCTTTTCTCACTGGGATGTTGCATGATCCAGGCTTCACTACGGGTAGGGCGTTGGAGGTGGCTGCTCCAAGCACGCCATGACTTTTACAGGCTATTCCAGAAGATGGAGCTTCAATCTTGCAACGTGCACTTTGAAAATGGGGAGGAGAGCAATAAGGACAACAAGGTCACCTCTGGGCCAGCCCCACTGCCCTGGGCTGGGTGCAGTGGGATTAGGTGGTGACCCATTGGCAAGGCATGAGGATGGAGCCAGGCTGTGGAGAGGGCGGAGGAGGAGGAAGGATTCAGCAGGAGCAGGCGGTGGCTTGGCTGAGCAGGAGCAGAGGCAGGAGGGGGAGGGTGAAGAGTTGAAGCGGGGCTGCAGGCCCGGGCAGATGCGGCTGCCGGGAGCGCGAGATGAACCGCTCGCGGCTGGGAGATGCAAACCCGATTTGGGGTGAGGAGCACACAGGAGGTGGGAAGTTGATGGGGCCAAAATTAATTGATGTGTGCACAGAGCTACATAACTCGCTGATGTCGAGATGCGAGGGTTGCATAATTTATGTCGGCCAGGAAGGGCACAAAATTAAGTAATTGGGGTTTTGGTAGAAACCAGAATACTTCCAAACCAGAATACTTCGTACCACTGAGCAATTCTTCTGCAGGTTTATGTGATTTTTTTTGTTGTTACCACAACAGTTATGAAAGGGGTCTAAGTGCTCGTGCATTGAAAGGTTATGACTGGTACACAGATACAATGCTCCTCTGGGGAACACGAGGAAAGTGGGATAATTGTCATGTAATGCAGAGTATCATCAACAGCAAAACCACAGTTTTTAAGAAGAAACTGCTCCCCTTTCAAAAAGAAACGTTTAATTTTTTTTATAATTAAAATGGAGTATTCCCTCAAAATATATCATTGGAAAGATAGCTAGGTCAAAATTGTGTATTTTGTGCACAGTTATGAAGATAATTATTTCAGGAAAGGAAACTTAAATAGGTAAAGCTTGAAAATCACTTGTAGTTCCTGTTAAGAATTGAACAGTTTTAACCTTAGGGCTTTGCTAATTTCCCCCCTTCTCTTTCCCCCCACTTTTTTTTTTTTTAAGCATCTACTTTCAGTTAGCTTTCTCAAAGGACACTTGGCCATTTCAAAAATCACATTGTCAAAGAATGCAGAACTACAATACTGGCAGAAGCATAACCAGCTGATGAGCTTTCTGTGGGACAGGAAAAAAAGAAATAGTTTTCCTACTGATATATCTCCGCAGCCATACTTAATTCATCAAAAGCATTCTTAATCAGATATTATAACAAAAAGTCACGTGTTAACTGTGCAAGAGGATAAGCTAACATTAGAAAAAATAAATACAACTTAAAAACTCCCAAGCAGTAAGTGGCATATTGAGGTGAGTAAGAGAAAGTAAGTCAGTTCAGCAGGTAGAGAAGCTCATCTGGAGAATCAGAGTTATTGCATGTTCTCTGCTGCAATAAATCTCCACAAGTAGGAACAGATTTTTATACTAAATTTGTTTCCTTTCAAACAAATACATTGCTTTTAATGCAAAACCCAAAAAACACAACTAAAAGTTTAATTTTGCCTTTTGAGTCCATTGGGATTAGACCACTGATGAAAATGAGAGGACTGGAATAGTTCCTTTGTAACTAAATCTTTCCAAATTAAATTAACAATTGCTATTTGTGAACCTTGGTCATGGCTCCTACTTACATGGACTCCTCAATACAAGAGATGCTCCATGTCTTGTAACTTCATTGGGTAATCCAATTCTTTTTTACTTTCACCGTTACACTATTTGAACATTGTGAAATCATTTTAAAGAAACAGAATCATAGAATCAGAGAATGGCCTGGGTTGGAAAGGACCTTAAAAATCCAGTTCTAACCCCGCTGCCATGTGCAGGGACACTTTCCACTAGACCAGGTTGCTCCAAGCGCCATCCAGCCTGGCTTGGAACACTTCCAGGGACAGGGAATCCACAGCTTCCCTGGGCAGCCTGTGCCAGTGCCTCCCCATCCCATCACAGCCTTCCTGTAGTCTGTGCAAGCAGTAGCTGTTTGTGAGATGCTTTCCATGGTTTTGCCCACGTGTCAGGACAGATGCGCTGCAAGTGTGGGAAGTGTTAAGGCCTTCTTGTGCCATCATTTATCTCTGGCAGGAGAGAAGGCAGCTCCCATAAAGGTGCTTTCTCCTACGCTTTTGAGGCTCACCTCGGTGCCTGATGTTTTCATTCTCGCTCTGTGCCAGAGCAGGTCACGCTCCCAGCCCAACAGATCAGGAAGCGCCTGGCATTTTAGGATCTTTGAAAGTTTCAAGTACAGGAAGCTCATCCATCCTGTTTGCTAGAGAGATTAGTAGAGGTTTTTTTACAACCATGGGTTAATGACTGAAATTAGAAGGTGCTGAGGGGAAAAGACACATTGGAGTGTCACTATTAAGGACTTAAAAACCACAGTCCAGTAGAGAGCTAAATTTTATTCTTCCACAAGGTTTTTATTCCCGCTCCATCTGGCACAAGCTGCTTCGGGAGGCAACCCCAAATTCCTCTGTTCCAGGTGACACGCTTATTCACTGTGTCACAAGGCTGGAGTCTTGTAATTACAGGCTCCCGAGTCAAGCGATACTGCTTTGTTCCTGCCAAGAGCCCCTTTCCTCACACTCTTCCACCTCCCCACCTTCTTCCTTCCGTGCCAACGTCTGTCACCACCGTCAGCACATGCCAACATCTCTAACCAGTTCCCCTCTTTGATGACTTTTTTTGCTGGTCACCACCCTTGTACGTCTCCCAAGATCTGTGCAGATTACTCTCTGCTGTCGTTACACAACATCTACGACTCCTCTCAGGGTGGAGCACTTTGGTTCCATAACCTACAGTACATCCACTACTTCATAAAATACATTCACTAACAGAGTTTTATCAAATATTAGAAACCAGCTCCTAGAAAATGCTGCGGTCCCCTATGCAAAGGCTTTGCTTTCCACACAGATTTACAAAAGCCAGGCTGCACAACCCTTCCGTGGTGTCAGTCTGGCTCAAGACCCGGAGCATTGTGCAAGTTGACAAGAAAGGACATGATAGTTTGACAGCAGGTGTTCAGCAGGAACGCGCTATCAAGCGGCAGCAGCGCAGCAGGAAGCCTCTGCTCAGGCATTCACCGGGAGCACGAATTAAAGACAGGGAGCAAACATGTGGTTTGATACAAACAGCAAACCAACTCCAACTGGGAGACAGCTGATTTAATCCCAGTCCAAAGCAAGACGAAGTGATACAGAGAGTGGACCATCTCCAAAATAAGAACGTGATCTGTTCCTCAGATACCCCTGCATGTGTAGCAGCTACTCCCTTTGCTTATCCTCCAGCTATACATCTTTAGTAAATCTTTTCCCTTCAACTACTAACTCATACCTGTTTCCAGTTTGCCACATCAACAGTGGGAAACTTCTCCATGTAATTCAGTGTATCTTCTGGACGTGCTCTCTTTGTTGGCTACCCACAGGAACTAACACCTTCAGCCAGCACTACAGATCAGTCTCTTAGCTATTACAGCAAAAGTTTACCCTACACTGTGCCAGTGTGCAGGAAAATAGCAAATTTATCTTTCCTTACAAAATGAAACCTGGGGAAAGAACTGCCTTGAATCAATAGAAACCACTGTCATCTCCTGCTGGAACGACATTCCCTGCTTCTGCATGTTTCACAGCAAACCAGTCATTTCCACTAAGGGAAGTGATTCAAAACAGATAAGAGTATAACTTCAGTAACTACAAATAGGCAGTGCTTGAAGTGCTTTAAGAAAGCAAAAATTTCCAGAGTTGATGTGAAAGCATATCGAGCCTCAAAAACCTCTAAGGAAGGCCAGGCTTGTCTTTGGCTTTCCGTCACAAAGCTGGATGCCACAAAATATTCTCATCTTTTTAATAAGACTAACAGCAGTGCTCTGACCACTGCACATCACCATCCTGCCGGTGGCAGAGTTGATTAATACAGCCAATTCACAGGGAATCGTGGAGAAAGGAGACTTGAGGAGACTTGTTCTGTTGCAATGAGACCGTGCAAACACAACTGTGAGAAACAATGTGCTCCTTGGCCCATGCAGACAATACCAGGACACGTTTTTATGTAGTTTTGTTCAGATAGGATTAAAATATCTCAAAAAACCAAGTTTCAACCACTTCTCTTGGCAGAAACATCTGCAGGCAGGTACTCTGCAGCTGCAGAACCAGTATCTCTGTGCTTTTTTTCCCCATCTGATATTTCAAACAGTTAAATTGGCCAGTTGGCACAAATCACTGCAGTGCTCATTGGGAGCCAAGCTTTGCCCGGGCCTCCATCTCTGAAAGCCTAAACCTGTCAGAAACACAGCCTGTTTTCAATGCAGTAACAACAGTGCAAATCGAAGCAACCATGCTGATACAATTCCAGTTTGGCATCACAAAAATTCAGCTCCAAATTACATGTGTTCAAGCCCACTGAGGCACCGACAGGGAATCAGGCTCTCAGTCCCCCCTGCTTTGTCAACATGACCTCAGAAAAGCGATTTATTCTTCACAATCTGCCCGTACCTTCAGGACACTCAACCGCACCCTTTAAAGCCACAAACTTCCTTTGCAAAGGGGGTATCAGACTCAAGGTCTTGTCCTCTTCCCATGTCCAGTCTGAGCAGTCTTACCACAATGGCACAGAGGATGCCCCAGTTTTTGGCTGTTTTCCTACAATTTTAGCAAGGAGCAGAAGTGATCTAGTCCTTTGCCACTTGCTGGGTCTCACAGTGAGGTTTTAATGTGGAGAAAACACTGGAAGATGCCCACTCCATGCAGCCTTTTCTCCCCCATTTCTAACAAAATGATTTTTAGTAAAGTTAAAAGTAAGTGAAGGGGAATAAAAAAAAAAATCTATCATCAGCTAATAAACAACATAACACACCCTCTTCAGTGTATGTTTACATAAGAGAGTCCTCCATGCTCCTGTCTAAGAGGTGCAAAACCTCAGGAATGCCAGCTCTTTTTTTTCCTTTCCCTCCTCTTTTTTTTNGGGGTGGGAGTTTAATAAAAGAACCCCTTTAGAAAAAGATAACAATTACATGTAATGGAACCTGGAACCAGACTCTTTTGGCAATTAATCACCCAGGAGCCGTTGCAATCCTGCAGGCTGTTTCTGACAGATTTTGAGAGCTTTACAGGAATCACTAGGATAAGATGTGCCTGGGCTGGCTTCTGACAGGGACCAATCATGTACAAAGTGTAATGCTGGTTTTCAGTTTTGTATTTTTTTTTAGCTTGTATATTCATACACACACACAAATATATATACACACACACATATATATATATATACACACACACTTATACACACAGATGTGTGCACCCATAACCACATTTCCATAGGAGTCTTTCTTAAGATACATGGAACAACTGCAGAACTCATTTGTTGGCCCAGAGGCAAAAAAAGAAAGAAAAAAAAAGAAAAAAGCCTTTTCTTCCTCTCAGCAAAGTAGAGCTATCCATCACTTAACAGAGATACTTCCTGTTTTCAAGCAGTTGGGAAGGCATGACTTCCAACCCAAATACTTGGCTTGGCAAACCATTCCTGTGTTGACAGATGCTTTTATAACCACTTCATTCCACCTGAAGTTTCAGTATAAAAGGAGGTGGTTTTCGTTGTTGGGTTTTTTTACCTTTTTTTTTTTTTCTGAGGGAGGAGAAAGGGAAAGCAGAAAGGAGAGGAAAGAGAAGGAAAAGGAAGGAAAATACCACAATTATAACAGCTGGGTGACAGAGGTTAGCATAGCTCTGACAGATGTTACCATGTAACCTCAAAATGACATGTTAGACAAAAAACAAACCACCGAACCTGTTCCTTGTAGGAAAGAGAATTTTGAACTCCTGCCAAAATAGCACAATTCTCCTCAGACGCTTTCGAACACTGCAACAATGATCTACCACATAACACATTATTTTCCATACATAAGCTTTACCTTTATATTACCAGTGCTCTGTCTGATTAAATTACCAGTATGGGATGAGATGTGTTTCTGAGAGACAACTTAGCCTCAAATGACAAAAACTGACAGCAGGTCAGATCCATCAGGACCTGCCTTGTAATAGCTTTTCATCTCCTACTTTCTGTTTTCCTAGGATTCATCCACAGGACATGCTCTGAACACTTCTGAGGACCAAATATTTCAGTGTGTACCAAGGAGAAGTTAAAATGTGCTGCAGACAAGATGTATCTCTAAAGCTGCATGATCCATTTTATATAACCTTTTTGTAATACCAGTTTCTGTATTCCTTGCACCTGGTTACTTGAGTGACTACCCTACCACAAAAATCTTCATGACTTTTCCTGGCCTGTGACCAAACTTTGGAGACCTGTCTGTAACAAACTACAGATAAACAAAGTGTAAAAGAAATGTTCCTGGAACAAACCAGGTATGTGAAAGCAGCTGCTTCTAAAGAAAGAAATCAGCAGAGAGGTAGGCAACATCAAGGAAACAGTTCAGAAACAGTTTCAAAAGGAAATCAATGACTTTCCGTCATTACTGCCAGCACTGTGGCTGAAAAAAAATAAATTTCTGGTTTTCATTATTTGAGAGATCTTATTTTACTACTGTGGTTCTGGAAGACCATTTTAAGCAATGAAGTAGATACTGGTCACAATAACTGTAAGCTAAGGAAAAGTCATTCAACTCAGAGAGAGAATAAAGCCACAATACAATATAACTCATTTGTTCTTGATATTAGAAACCAAGGTGATTTTGCCTTTTAAAAACCCATCTTGAGGCTTATATTCCAAACAGACGGGGAGTGAAAAAAACAAATCCTGGTTTAAACCCCTCACTTTGGGAGACACAGCCCTTCTGCCCCTTCACAACTAACACATACTGGGTACTATGCAGGTGCCAAGCCCATTTGAGACCAACTAAGACAAACCTGGATCTCTCCCCAAGGCTGCCAGGGGTTCCCAAGGGTGCTTTCTCCCTGCCAAGGGCATAGCTGGTGGCCAGGCAGGAGCCTGCTGAGCAGAACAAACAGCACAGGATGCCTCTGTTCATCAAATGCCAACCCTGCTTTTGATACAGGAACAACCAGAAAACTGGTTTTACCACTATAGGTTTTAACTCACTGCATGGTAGTGGGAGAATCACAGAGCGGTTGGGTTGGAAAGGACCTTAAAGATCATTTCATTCCAACTCCTCTGCTATGGGTACATACCTGAATACCAATGAAGCCCTTTCTTCCTTTCAAAAGGTGCATTCTTAACCTGTGTTTAAGGTATAAATTAAGGAGGAAAAGAGAAACAGGTGGATAAGAAGCCTCTAACCAGCACCTGCAAAGTGATGCTCACACAACAAAGCATTATCTTACATAGAACATCTAGCAGTAGGCATGCAACGTGAGTCTTTAAGCAGTTAAGGAACTTTCTCAGGTCCAGATGAGCAAAAAGGCTTTGGGAACAGCCAGATGTGGTCACCAAGGCTGCAGCTGGTGCCACAGAGCAGGTGACACGGTTCCACAGACCGAGAAAGTTAGGGAACACTGAAGAATTGCATGCTTGACTCCAGAATCCCAGATAGCTGCATGCCAGAATATTAATGCAGTCAAGACACAGCTAATTAAGAACAGCGGTGCACTGGCTGGGTCAGAAGCCAAGACACTCTGCCTGAAGAAAAGGCCCCACAGACATGCCTCCTCTTAATATTGCAAGCAGACAATCACTGACTTCCTCCACCCGGATGCAGGAAGACAACCTGGTGGTTTTCTCCCTCATACCGGCAGAAACCACTTCGTGTGTTGATCTTAGAGACTTGTGGGTGGAGCAGGGTTTACATAAATTACAGACCTCACTGCAGCTGCCAGTTGCAAGCGACAGAGAGAGCTGGAACTCTGGGGTTAAAATATGTCCTTTCTGCTCATTAGGACTGCAGCAGTGCTGATAGAAGTCCTGAAATCATTCTGCAGGTCTGCAAAGCATTTATAGGCCCTAACAGTGAAATATTAGATGAAAACCTTGAGTGCCACTGCCCTCACATTTTTTCCCTACACTGCCAAGAGTTCCCTCAAACAAATGTGGGACTCTGCTGATTGTTGTCCATCTGGTTTTCTCCTTGACTGTCCCCCACTTTGTGAAGCCACCTGTGATGTTTCTGGCTCCAAGCACTTTCCAAAGGAGGAATTATTCTGGTCAGTCCTTATACATATTCTTCAGTCAGCCTGAAGGCATTCCTGCCATGGCAGACAGTCTGGCATCAGATCTGGCTTCATTCTTACCACATATCCTAGATATTTCCACCTTCATTTCTGGATAATTTAGAAGATTAAGTCTTGTTCAACTCCCTGACGAATCTCAGTATTTGTTATAAATTCATTCCATTTAATACCTACTATTTCCCCAAGGCATTTAATTTCAAAAGCTTTTAGACGTCTGTCTGTACCTTTGGTGGATTTCCAGCTTTCACATCCAACTGTTAAGGTGGAAACAGAATTTCAGTGGAAGACTCCTACATCGGTTTTAAATTGTGGATTATAAGCACCTACATCTTCTTCATCCTGGCCAAATACAGCTGCTGCCTCGTTGAGGTACTGCACTATTTCCTTCTGGACATCCTGCTCATTCCCATCTTACTGCCATGCAAAGTGAAGATGCCTGGTTTTGCACCACATTATCAGGGTTGAAAATTACTGTGGTTCTCATTAAGTCTATTTGGTTTTTAAATCACCTTCTCTTTTTTCTTTTCTTTTCCCCCTTTCTTTTGCCCATGAGTCTGTTGGAAAGCAACCCAGCTGTGGTTTTCGTTAAGCAATATAATGCATGTTCTACCTGAGTTACCTTTTTTATCTCCCACTGTTTCCCATTTAAATGAACAGTGGCTCCAAACAGCAGGGGGGAAAGATTGCACCTCTACTCATCTGCATAAATGAGTATTCATCCCGTCAAGGTGTATTTCAATCAACAAAGCTGTACCTTGACCTAAAGCCTCAATGAACAAATTACTTCTCTTAACATACCCTGTCATTTCAAGATGCTCCAGTACCAGCCCTGATGGACAGACTCAAATATCACATATCTCTAAATCTGTGAGTACAACCTAGATTATAAAACTCTGGGGGAGATGTTTTAAATAAGGGTTTAGTAGAGTTATGGCCAGGATTAAATTTGGTCAGCATATGACCCTCTGTTCTACTGAACTTCAAGTCATCCCTTTATCCTGCCTGCAACAGCACAGGAGAAGACTTTTCCACCAACAAAAAAAAAGCACAGAATCATATTAATTACTACAGTAGTTCAGGCCATCTTTAATTTCTGCTCTTCTTTCTTCTTTTGCCTTTTTTTTTTCTCCTTAATTACACTTTTCTAATGACTCCACTGTAAAAATTCAGTTACCTTTACCAATTTTTTTTTTATTTTATTTTCTGGGTCCATATTCATTTACAGCTCTCCCTGTGTTTTGCTTTTCCCTCTATGCTGCGAGCTTTATGATGATCTACTTACAGATGATTTATTTGCCAAGATTGACAGATCATTGCACTGCTCAGCTGTTTAATATTAGCATTGCTTACTTCCTTTCCCTCTTGTTACAAATATTTAGTTTATTTCCTTAGTAAGTCTCCTGAGGTGTAAAAGCATGCTGGTTCTCCTGTCCCCTTTTTAACGCTTGTTTATGCTCCTTTGATACAGTCAGCAACTGATCCCATTTTAGACTGCATTTACTTGTAGTATAATTCACAGAAATTGGGTTTTCCTCCTGAATGGTGTGTGTGAAAGTTTAATTTGCATAATTTCAACAACTTTTACATATAGAAACCGACTATGATTTATTAATACTTGGTTCTCTGGAAAGCTGCATTTACATGCCAGCTATGAAGCTGTTGGGCAGAAAGGCCCAAAAGAAACCATGTTGAGCTCCTGAGGTGAATTTTTTCCTTCAGCCAAACCTTCTTGTGATGTGTTGAGGGAGGTTTACTCTCCTTCAGTTTACAGGTGTCCAAATAGGTGTGAGCTTCCTAACTGAACAAGCCTATTCTCCTTATGGAAGGCAGATTTTGGAAACCACAAGCAATTTCAAAGCATAAATAAGTTCTTGCCATAAGGAGCTGTACATTTTCTCAGCTAAAAAAGCAAGAAGCTGCTGCTTGCCAGAGTCACAGAATGTCACCCTTCAGCACCGGGAAACTGCAATGTATTAGAAAAGATACTCGATTGCCCCATCATTTAAAAGAAACATTGTGTTTTTCCTACCAACCTCCAGTGGTGAGTTACTGCTCGCTTGCAACGTGGAAACAGGAAATCTCTTCAGTGTTCATGCTAAGGTCGTCCCAGAATTGAGCAGCGTTTGATCCTGAAAGCTTAAGTGACTTGCTTGGGACTCACTTTGAACCACCAGCTTTATCTTGAGCTCTAATCACTGTTTAGAGGAAGATTCAAACCGTAGTCAATTTAACATAACTATCTGATTACTCCTCCTGACGTATCATTAAGACAGACAATAGCCCAGTTCAGGATGCAGCTCAGGAATGGTGTGCCCAGAGCTTGATCTTGCCCAAGGGCAATGAGGCTTGTAAGGAGACACCTACCTCTGTTTTCTATTGATCTGGAACTTCCCGAAGCATTTGCAAATTGCAGGAACCGCACTGAGACATTTAAAATTTAAATTACTCTAACTTACTTCATAGGGCCATCAGTACTCAAAGCTGCCCTCTAACCAAGAGGAAATACGAATTGCCCTTTGAATAGAGACAACTCTTGGGCTCTAGCGTTAGGATTTATCAAAGGAATTTAAGAGAAAAAAAATCCTACTTCACGTAGCTACATTTCTAGCACAAGAGCTTCACAATTACTGACATTTCCTCCCACATATTATTTAGCTTTCAAAATTATATTAATTCTTCAAGTTTCTGAATTCATAAAGCCATGCTTTGGCTGAAGGCCAGAATATGCAGGAGGAAACAGAATTTCATTTTACTCAGGTTTCTCTGATGGAAAAATCAGAGTTTAAGATTCTTTCTGGGGATGCAAAGATATAATCTTTTTGTACCAATAGCATATGCATGCAAAAACTATTCTATGGGATATCTGTGCCAGGAAATTCATCTCGTCTCATGATGAGCACCATCAAAATGGTCACAAACAGTGCTGACAATGAATCAAACCCCATTTTAAACACAAAAATGAAGACAATTAAAATGTAAGTGGAAATAACTTGGTCCCTGGACAGAGTTAGGGATTATGACTGTCAGATTTTGATGACACTATGACTTTTCATCTGCTCAAGGCAAGTTAAAATTCAGTTGTTGATGCACGATTCAAATCCCCCCCCTTTGCACTTAACATCTCTTTTTCACAGGCTGATGTTTCAAAACCAACACTTGTATAACAGAGAACACAGTTTAAAAGCTCAGAAACCTTCCATTCTTAAACTGTAACTTCAGAACTGCCAGCATTCAAAGGTAAGTGAATCAAAAAAATGCCAGACCACAATAATCTACACAGATGGGCATTGGGGTCTGTGCTGGAGACCCCCTCAGCAACACAATCAGTCTCCAACAGCAGCACTCAAAATCTCTGCAGGTTTTACACTCACTTCTGGTACGCCTGCATACAGCCCAACACGAGTGTTCCATAACTCACAGGGCTTCAAAATTCCTGTAAGATTTATTAGCCAATGTGACAGCTTTTGGCCTCTCGGAGAGTGCAAACATCCACAGACAAAAACTTCAGGGGGGTTGGGGGGTGGAAATTAATCTCCCAGTTAACATTGCTTTTTCATCCCACTCTGCTCATAGGAAAAATCCTCCCAGTCCTTGAACATAATGCAGAGTTGCACAGTCCTCGATATTTTATTTCCTTACATCAATGCAGTCCTAGGATGGACAAAAGCCTGTTTGGGCACAGCTGTGCATAACTGCAGGGCTCTGCTGGGTGAGCATCCCTGGTCCTCTGCCTGCCAAAAATGCCAACCAACGACAAGGACACGCTTTATCTGCAGAAGTTCAGGGAGCTCTAAGTGTTCTCTCAAGCACCAGGCTGCACCTGTTTATAAATTGCTGGGATTTCATCATGAAGTGTCCATTTGCCCCACCTGGCCAGGAGGAGCTCCTCTCAGTTCTGTATCCACAAAACAGCTCAGCTAGGCTGAGAGAAACAAGCCACATCCCTGCCTTTCCTGTCTGTGCCAACAAGACAGAAAAGTGACTGTAGAAGAGCAAAGATAAAAGAAAAAAATTTTCCATCACCTTTACAATAATCACTGCAAAACTGCACTTCATTTATCAAAATAAAGGGCAATTTCTCACGTGTTTTTGAATTATGACTTGACAAACTTGGAATGAAATTTAAAATAGTCTTCTAAATTTCAATTCATTACTGTATACTAATGGATGCTAAATTATCATAATGCAGTTGATGTTACTATTCACATTGCTGAAATAAAAGTTGACACACTGCAAGCTATATCAGAGACAGTTCCTTTAACTTCCTACTGATATTTTCTTTTCAATTAAGTCAGACTTTTTTCAATTACGTATTTCCTGCTGGTTTTTTCTCCAAGTTTTCTTTCTTATTAGTTTCAGTGAAGCAGCTGTAAGAGGTAACAATTACAGCAAAAAAAGTTTAATTACCCAACTAGCTTTTAAACAGTACCTGTGGGCACATACACTCCTTACGAGAAGTTACTTAAAAGTAAACCCACAGGAATTATTGTTAAATAATGGTATGATTATCAAAGAAAATTATTCTCTGTGAGTCATTTTACATTAATTACAATGTATTATTTGCAGGGCAATGTACATGCTGTTCATTCTGCTGTGTTCCTAGGGGAGTTTAATGAGGAGTTGGTCCCATCAGGAACCAGAGGCAGGAACTGGACTGACAAGGCCCTCGCACAGAATCTCTGCCTGCAAATCCACCCCACCAACACCAGAGTCTGCAGCAAACTTGGCAGGAATGGACTGGAGCAATAAAACTAATGAAAATCAGTTACAACAGACTACAAACAGCTGTAAAATATTTAGAGAAAACCATGGAACTGAAGACCTGACCAGATTTCCAAATCCAGTTTTCTAACACTCCTAAAATACCCACCCCACTTTTTAAAAATCTCTCAATGAGTCTGAATTAACAATGTGCTCTAAAAACCTGAGATTTCAGAAAAAAGCTATTAAAATACCATTTATAATTGATAAGAGAATATCACTCAGGCAACATTTATAAATATATAAAGTAGAAAAGTACCTGTTAATCTCTATGATTTTCTTTCTTCTATTATGAAACTAGATCATGCATGTGGGTTGTTTTTTTTTTTTTTTTTGGGAAGACAAAATCTCTTCTACAGCAGCCATCATTTTAATGAGATTTAATAATACATGTAGATTAAATATCACACATACTGTGTTTTTATGCAGCAAGCTCAGCTGGCGTGCTCACAGTCAGTTCTATGAATTAGACTAGAAGTATCTTTTTTGAGAGCTTGCTTTGGATTATATTTACAGTACTCTCCATTACCTTTCCAAATTCTTCACTGATGAGTCCAGCAAAGGGAGAATCACTGTAGTGATGCACACTTACATTTATTAAGACATTAGAGCCTCAGCCTGCTGCTGTAAACCACTGCAGCTCCTCTGTCGTCTCCTGGCACTCTGGTAATATTTACAGCAGCAGAGGCTGATCCCAGAAATTAAACAGTGGCCAGTGGCTTTCTCATCATATGAATCAGCAAGTTTATATAACCTCAAAATTCTAAAACTTGGGTGGTTGAATCTTACTCATTATTCCATCGAGTCCTCCTGGCCAGCAGGGAATTCCAGAACTCGGAAATTATCTCTAACTCACTGTGATCAACACCCAAGGATTACAGATGGCTCTACTCTGCTCCAGGGAATTAAAGCCCAGGTAAAGAGCTTCCTTACCACGGAACTGCAGCTGAAAATGAAACCAGCACTAATTATTTCTAGCACAGACAAAGAACACCTGGACCTGGAGCCAGACCACAGAGGAAGGAACGAGAGGAAAGTGGGGAAAAAAGGGGAAAAAGAAGATAATAGAAAAATCAGAAAGAAGAGAGAGAGAGTATTTTCCATTAAGAAAAGTCAAAGATGTCAATAGGATTCACACACAAAAGCAGTTCTTGGAAGGATCTGCCCAAATCAGCACTGCAGCTTGACGGTGAATGGGAATAAACACTGGCAGCTAGAGCTGCAAGGATTTTGCATCCCTTCATTTTCTGCAAAAAAGTTTAGGCTAAAAACTTTTGGGTCAGAAAAGCAAGTTAAAGACTCAGAAATGGTCATATGGTGTCTCCCTGGAGCTCCGCCTGGATACCATAAACTTTGGTGGAAACATGTTCTGCAAGCACAACAAGAGCATTTCCAAACCAAAGTACATCCTCCCATGAACCAGGTGTCTCTTGTAAAAACCTCAGCTGGTTACCAAAGCAAACACTAATTTCTGTTAAAAGAAACCAATCAGAAACATTGGTAATTCATAGAAAAAGCTGATTTTTTTTTTAACTACACAGCATCTTCAAAAAGCTGTTGTTTTCTATCCAGGCTAGCCAAGGTCAAACAATTTTAGAAATGATTCTTGATAATTTTTGAGCATATCTATTTGCTAATATTTTACTGAAAATTAATCTGAAAGACTGAAAACAGTAACAATGCCTATTCTTTAAATTCCTCTGATAAGCACATCCTAAAGCTCCTCCAGGAATATGCCCAACCTTCCCTACTGCCTGAACATATCACCCTGAAGCCTCTATTATCACCCACACACAGCATACAGTGACGGGTTATCCTTGTATGGTTTGACAGAGAAGTAGAAGCAGGACTTGGGAGGGCAGCCAAATACCTGAGGCTAAATTCCTGGCACATTAAAAGCCTATTTACTATTGCCCATAATGCTATTTCATATATAAAAACACAAAAGGAGATCCATGTGGAATTAGCTGTATTGTTCATTTCTGTGGTTTTCCCTCTGCCTTTTTTTTTGTACATGAAAGAACTAGGTCAATATTTTCCAGAATTACCCAACTTGCTTTATTCAATGAGAAAGGAAAACCATTCCTACTAAGAACATTGTTTGGGTGAAAACAACATTATTTATGGGAATTTTTCCCATCTGACATTTTAGAAAAGGAAGCATAGCAGAAAACCCCTCCACCATATGGAATAATAGAGTTTTTTATGTGAAATATCAGAATAGACATCTACCACTGGAACTAATAAAGCAGTAGCAGTCTGTTAGGTGGGCCACTCAGCAGAGGAAAATGAGTATTATACCATGCCTTTGGGTTTCACAGCTGTTTTAATTTCATAAGTGTGCAGAGTAATCTAGATTTTCTGCGACATTTATAGTACCCCTTACAAGATCCATCTGCTTGATTTTCCCAGTTTTGACTTCTACATCAGTTTTCTCCAATTTGTTTAGCCACCTGATACCCAGCTACAGGGATGCTGTCACTCTCCACTCTTCTCCTTCACCTCTAGGTGCCCCACTCTCAACTTTCAGCCCTCTGAGTGATAGGGGTGAAAAAACTGAAGTGTCAGCCATGCCAGAATGGATCACACCCAATGACAACTGTTTAATTTAGCTGCCAAACTCTGTCATGTGTAGAAATCAAAGTTTACTAGAAGCAAAATCTGCCCAAATCTGGACAGATCCTTCATAAAAGTAAGAAAAAGTACACACATAACAAAATTTCGAAGTCTCTCCTCTAGCGTGCAAGGGGTGAGAGAGTTTCTAAACCAAACCACAGTAAAAGAACCCAACAATATCGGTACAGGCAAAACCAATGACTGTGGTAAGAGATAATCTCCTGTTAGTTTTTCTTGAGAAAAACTAAAGTGGTTTTAGTTGACATAAAGAAAGGTTGAAGCAGGCAATGGGTCCCAATGGTCAAAGAATCATCATGTATAAAGACTCCTACAACTGATACAATTTGACAAAGAGTTGGACAACTTTAAGCTCAGACAGCACTATCTAGATCACTTATAATACTTCTAAAAAGTATCTAGGACTTCAGCTTCACTAAGGCAGGCTGTGTGTGTGTGCCATCCTACCTTGTCAGCAAAGACAATCATTTCAGAACCAGCTGATTGGCTTCTTTTAAGGTACATTTAATTTCTTTTCCCAGCAAACTGACATTCCAGCTGATAGCTCCGGAAGCGTGTTCACATTCCGCTATCTTTACTTCAAATATTTAAGAGGTCACAGCCAGCGAGGGGAAAGGTAGCAGATACAGGTAAGTGTGGTGAGTCACATACTCACCCCAAGGAGAAGTATTGCTTACCTTTGATGAGATAAGTAAATAATTAGCTGTACTTAGGGCAATTCTCTTCCAGTCTCAGAACAGTGGTACGCAAGCAAAAGCTTCTGAAGCCTTTAAAAAGGGCAACACTCAACATTCATAAGCTCTCAATGCAGGCAAAATGTTGTGCCTGCCAAACAGAGCATCTAGACACTTGATCTTGACATATTAAACTGATTAATGAGGGTAATGGTTTGCCTTGATAGACTACCTCAGAAATAAAATTTATAACTTGTTACACCCAAAAAAACTTTTCAAGAATGTGCTCACTTCGATGAAAGACTTCTACAAAACGTTTAGGGTCTTTGTCTCTCTGTTGGTGAGAAGCAATGGCATAATCACGTGAGACCAGGGCCTAAAGAAACTTCTCTTTAGGGTATACCAGTGTTTTCTTTTTTCTTTCGTGTTTAAGAGGAGGGTAAGTCAGACTTGTGTCACAACCATGAATATTTTAATTGTCTGATAATGAACTTCAGTGAACTGGGGTTCCACACAGATACTTGTCTTGAAGTTAATCACTGTACACACAACTGATAGTTCAAGCTATAATTCTTTTTTTTTTTATTAAAAGAGATACCTAAATAAAATTATTTATGCCTTTAAACTTCTCATTGACTACAAAAGTGCAAAAGACTATAAAGGAAATGACAATTACAGTTTGAGTTGGAAAGGACCCAAAACACTATTTAGTTTCAAACCCCATTCCACGGGCAGGGGCACCTTCCTCAGACCAGGTTGCTCCAAGCCCCATCCAACCTGGCGTTGAGCACTTCCAGGGATAGAGCACGCACCAGTTCCCTGGCCAACCTGTTCCAACCTCACAGTAAATAAAAAACCAGTTTGGTTAGCTTAGATGAATCATTTTTTGCTCTTCACTGTAGGAACATTTATTTTTACCCTCACCAAAAACATTACAAACCCAAGGTAAATATGTAAGAAAACCCAGAACTATTTAGCCTTATGTGCTTTTACACCAATAAAATTATCTTATTTGTGTATCCCTTAACACTTATCCTACAAAATTATTCTGGCCTCTGGATATTGAATTATAATATATAATAAACAGCATAACCAAGAACAAACACTATTTAAAAGACCTGACTAGTGGCAAAACGCTAATGTAACAACAGATATTAAGCAGGTGTAATATTTTTAATTATTTCGTATGTTCTATATGAAAATACGGATGATGATAGTCCAGAAGTATGAGTACAATTTTATTTTGTGTAGTCATAAGATAAATGTACATAATTAAGCTGTCATAAGGTTTTTTTCTCATTTTATTCAAGTTACTATGTCCAGTCCTCTGGAATAACTATTCTTCTTTGCTTAAAGGTCATTCTCCCTGATGGCTTATTTAAGGAAATTTTACTGAACACGAATACTTCATATAAGGTTACAGAAAGTCTAAAACTCTGTGAAAACAAAGAGTGCTCCGAGGATGGGAAAAAAATTGCATCAAAAAAGAAATACTGAGAGATTCAGAATAAACCCAAGTTACTGAGCAGAGATATTTGCTGGTAGGGCTTTACAAGCCTTGTGCCACCTCTTAACCTTTTGCCTTGGGTGGTTCCTGGCTCTCTAGGAGCTACTGAAAGAACTTTTCAGCTCCTATCAACATTTGGTACTGCAGACCCTAAAGCTGCTAAAGAATTTGTACTGATACTTGTTCTGCCTGTTACTAAGTTTTTGTGTAAAACCCTGGCGTGCACAAAGCCTCTCTAACCTCAAGTAGCATCTCGCCAGTCTGCAATATTTTAGTGTAGGCAAAGAAAATTATTTTATATGTACTCGAATCATTAAATGATTAAAAAAAACCCAAACCCACCCCACCAAACTAATTAACATCAGAGCATGATTTAAGACCAAGAGAGAAACATCAAAAGACATTACAGCATTGTTTGATGCTCCTCTCTTGGCAATAAGCCTCCCCCATTTCACAAACAGAAGGAAAACAAATGTTTCCAGTTACACGTAGGCTCTCACACTCATGCCTAAGCGAGGCCAGAGCTCTCTCTGCTAACTATGTTGGGGTGCCTTACTTGTCAACTGGCTCCAAATATTTCTCAGAAATATGAGGTTCCTCCTGCAGCAGCACCTAGATAATGAGGGACAATTATGAGATGAAAACACACTGACTTCCAAAGGAGAAGAAATAATTATGAATACAGTGCAATAGAGTATGAAGGATTTTACTGCCAAGGAGGCAATCATATAGCATAAAATTAAGGTATTACATAAAATTTAGGGATAGTTCAAAACCTGAGCTTCATTCAGAAGAAGGAAAATCAAGGATGACCTCCCATCATTCACATAAGGGAAAACTTCCAATGAAATGAGAGCCAGCTCTGTAGAGCATCCCATCCCTCTTACAGCCCACTCCCACCACAGTCACATCCAGAAGGAAAGGAAGGCAGGGAGCTGTAGGAATGCAGGAGCAGGGTTCTTTTTGTGCTGTTGCCTCTGAGATAATAAGAAAGAGCTGATATCACATGAAGGAGAAGCGGCACCACTGTGCTGACAAAATTGTTCCAAGAAACAGGTAGAGGTCTCAACAAAACATTTTATGCTTCATTGTATCAAGTCCAAGTCTCACACACACCAAATGTTTTGAAACTGTTTCTTAAAGAACAGTTCCTAAAGAATTTTTAAATTATTTCTGGCTATAAAAGTGTGCATAAATGAAGTGAAACAATAAGCAGTTAAGGCAATATGGATATTTGCAAAAAACCAGATGTAAATACATCTCCATGGCAGAAGAAATGCATGAAGAAAAAAATTCTGCAACATTTACTTCTCCTCTGAAACTGAAAAAAAATAAAAAAAAAGGGGAGAAATAAAGTACTTTTGGTGAATTACCAATGATGTCCCCTCACATCACTTGACACAACACAGCAGCTCCTTCTCCTCTTTTTCTACCTATGATGAACTTCAGTAATCAGCTCTCTCTGTGTACAAGGGAACATCTTAAGGCGCCTGGAAGCCACAAAAGTTTGGCAAAACAGAGTTGGCTCTGTTTTAAATATTATGTAGATTATAGAGGACAGAACAAGTTCTACTTTGTAAATACAATTAACAACTGTTACATCTTTACCTTTGCACTCAGGTTATTCATTTTAACAGTTTCATCTCTGAGCCATAAAAGTGTGTCCTCATTTTATATGTCAGACACAAAAACCCACACTCTTTTCCTCAAAATGTTTGGATTTCCAGCGGGCAAGACACACATTTGCCATTCTGGTTTCCAGAATAAATCAGCAGACATAGCTCAAGGAAGCTACTGCCTGCTCTTAACTAAGGAGACTGAACTGTTATTCTGTACAGTCCATGTTTAAAAGCCAGTGAATTCAAACAAAGGACTTAAAACACTTTGCTTAAGCACTTTGGTTAACCAAGGCCTACGACTTTAGACTGCAACTTTGAAAACCTTTTTTTGGGGGTTAGGATTTTTCCTTTTGTTTCTTTCTCTCATGGAATTTTGTCCCATCTGTTGCTAAGAGGCAATAACGACTGGTCCTTAAGAGAGAAAAGAAATGGCCAATGTAGGGGAAGGGTGCAACTGGTTACTCTCTTACCTGGGGGGATTTTTTGTTGCAAGGGCAAAGATACCCAAGATTTTGGCTCGGCTTCTCTCTCTCTCTCTCTCGCCCTCAGCATCAGAGGGGAGACAGGCTGCGGTGCTGTGGGAAGAATTCGCTACCATCGCAGGGTTCTGTCTCCTGCTGTCCTCTTCTACAGTGAGTGGAGCTTTGCTTATTAGAGCAGCTGCTGAACTGGGACCTTATCAACACCCAATCTGACTGGAAAGGACCCTCACTATCTATTGGGGTGCCTCAGGGGAAAAACCCGGGACCCCAAACCCCCTCCTTCCCAGAGGGTGCGTCTCCCCGGCTGTGTGCGGCAGCTGCTGAGGAGGAGCCCGGCTGTCACTGCCCAGCTCTGCTGCTTTCTGCCGCTGCCCTGGGCTTTTTCGCTGCACTCCACCCGCCCCCTGTGGCTCCTGCTACAGCTGCGGAGTTCTCTGTGACATTCTGTCACCCCGGGGCATGTGCCCGCCTCTGCCATCCCAAGCGCTGCTCCAGGGTTCCTGCTACAGCCCACGCCGCCATCCAGCCCGCCCGCCATTCCGCCGTGAGGGAGATGTGGCCGAGCTCGCGGCACAGCGCCCCCTGCAGGCGCGGGAAAACCACGGCCCCACCCTGCCCGGCTGGGAGCCCCAGCGCCCCTGCCGGCCGTGAGCGGAACCGCAGCGAAGGGGAAAGGGCCCGCGGCCCAGAGAGGCCGGCACTGGGCTCTGGCTCTGTTTGGTGTTGTTTGCCTTGTTATACGTACTAGTAAAGAACTGCTATTCCTTTTCCCATATCTTTGCCTGAAAGCCCCTTAATTTCAANAGCAGCTGCTGAACTGGGACCTTATCAACACCCAATCTGACTGGAAAGGACCCTCACTATCTATTGGGGTGCCTCAGGGGAAAAACCCGGGACCCCAAACCCCCTCCTTCCCAGAGGGTGCGTCTCCCCGGCTGTGTGCGGCAGCTGCTGAGGAGGAGCCCGGCTGTCACTGCCCAGCTCTGCTGCTTTCTGCCGCTGCCCTGGGCTTTTTCGCTGCACTCCATCCGACCCCTGTGGCTCCTGCTACAGCTGCGGAGTTCTCTGTGACATTCTGTCACCCCGGGGCATGTGCCCGCCTCTGCCATCCCAAGCGCTGCTCCAGGGTTCCTGCTACAGCCCACGCCGCCATCCAGCCCGCCCGCCATTCCGCCGTGAGGGAGATGTGGCCGAGCTCGCGGCACAGCGCCCCCTGCAGGCGCGGGAAAACCACGGCCCCGCCCTGCCCGGCTGGGAGCCCCAGCGCCCCTGCCGGCCGTGAGCGGAACTGCAGCGAAGGGGAAAGGGCCCGCGGCCCAGAGAGGCCGGCACTGGGCTCTGGCTCTGTTTGGTGTTGTTTGTTTGCCTTGTTATACGTACTAGTAAAGAACTGCTATTCTTTTTCCCATATCTTTGCCTGAAAGCCCCTTAATTTCAAGGTTACAATAATTTAGAGGGAAGGGGGTAATTTTCTTCATTCCAAGGGTGGTTCCCACCTTCCTTGGCAGACACCTGCCTTTCAAACCAAGACACATTTTCCTCACAAAACAAAACAAAACAAAACCAAACCAAAACAAAACATTAAAAAAAGACATTTCAGAGAAGGTGAGACTGCAACAGACAATGTCAGAAGAAAAAGGCTCTCAAATGCATCTGAACCAGAGGTGGAACCACTTGTTTCAAATTAAGTAATGGGCCTGTTTTGCCACTAATCAAAGTAACAGTTAATTATTGATAACTTCAGAGCATTAATCAGTGCTTGAAATAATGTTCTCCAATCAAAATCAAGTGCAATTGCTTCTAGATCTTTCCATGCCCTTGTATCTTTTTGGAGAAAGAAGGAAAAGTATAAGGAGCTTTTTAAGGATCCTGTAGATGTTGGTGTCTTTACTTGCTTTCTAATTTTAAAAAATTCTGTCGACATATTAAAATAACAACTTGTTAATCATGTAAATTCAAGTGAATATTGGATGTGACATGCAGGAAATGTTCTACATAGCCTTGTCAAAGAAAATGAACTTCTCACCTGGAGGGAGGCAAAGGCAGGGGGAAAAATGTGACAACCAATAGTATTTTCTGCTATTTTATATCTGTTTTCTCTAAAGCATTCCACCAGAAAGCCAGCAGGGATCTTTGGAATCATGACCACAGTTTGCTTAACTAGAATAAATCATAAAACACGAATAGTTAAGTCAGTTAGGGAAGGTGTATTTGAATTTCATATTGCATTGCAGTAAGATTTTTCAAGGTGCTTTAGAAGTGTGAGTCCCAAATATATGATTCTTTCATATTTCCAGTGACAAGTCAGGTCCTGCACTCCAAAAAGGACTTAGCAAAGTACTTTTGAGAGTTTCAGCTACAGTGAGGTCACATCATACTGAATTAATGATATAACATTATACAAAATATCTTTATTACCTAGAGAAATGACTACAGCTCAGGCAATTTTCTGGGACACCTTCAGCACACTTGATAATAAAGTTTCATCAGCTGGAGGGCAAGGGGGAAGAAACAAAAAGAAGAGTCCTTTCAGGAAAAGCAATTTTCAAAAAATTGTTTTGGGAATAACTCACTCTTGAGTGCCTGCAATCCAGGATGTGCCACACATGATCTTGTGTTTAAAGTGCAATTGAACTCCAAAGAGGAGATGGACAGAGGCTGCAGAGATTTATGTGGCAACAGACTTGTTGATTTTACTGTTGGGTGTTGTGCAGCTTTGATTTAAGATGTGCTGAGCAGGCCTTTATATAAAATAATACTAATAAATTAGTGAAACACATGGAGATTTATGTGTCAGGAGTCCAGAGTGCAGAATGCACATTTAATGAGTTTTAGAAGTCTGTATAAATAAATATAGCAGAAATCACACCATGGATGTCCCTGTCTTGTGTCTCTCAATAGGATCTAGATTAGATATGGTCTGTTTTCAACTTGTATATAAATATGCTCACAGAAACACGCTAATTATCAGCCTGCAAAATCAGCTTGGGTTTTGAGAGCCTATTAAGATCCCTGTGGGTTCATTTTTTGTCAGGAAAGTCAGCAGAGACAACTCAAAACATACACAGGAAGTCTATCTGCTGCCTAAGATGAGATTTGTACAATTACTTTTCTGACCGTAACTACGCTTACTTCATTTCTTTTTGCTAACTTTACATTTCCCATATATGATTCATGGTGTTATGCCAAGGTCACCCAGGTCCCTGGTATTAAAAGGTTATACAAACACATCCCTGGAGGAACTAAAATGAATCAGATACACAGCGGACAGACTGCAGGCCTGGACTTGGAGAGGGAGGGAAAGGAGAGGGCTGTGAAAGCCAGACCCCTGACAAAAAAAAAAAATAGTGATTTCGCTTTCATTTGCAACTTCACACAAAACACAAATGCATCATTACTGGGAAGGAAAATCAGCAGAAAATGTTTCCTCTGGGGGAAGAGCAGGAAGGCAAAAAGGTAAACCCCCCAACACTTGCACTTCTAGAAACCACCTGAGGACCTCTCAGTGCTCTGCTTTCTCATGCTGCCCCCAAACCCAGCACCCACACAGATCCCTACCTCCAATTCCAGCACTGACAAGGGCTCAAGGCTGCAGCCTTTCTCAACCTGCTGATTTGCAGCTGATTTTTATAGAATCATAGAAATGCCCTGAGTTGGAAGGGACCTTTAAGATCACCTAGTTCCAACCCCTGCCATGGACAGGGATGACGTTCACTAGACCGTGTTGCCCAGAGCCCCGTCCACCAGCCTGACCTTGAACACTTCCAGGGATGGGCATTCACAGCTTCTCTGATTTTCTGTCAGGCAAGTTTCCCCACAAGTGAACAAAATGAGAACATGTAAAAATTGCAGACAGGACTGTGCAAGAATCAAACAAATTGTTTCCTTTTCCACGGTATTCCTATTAACTCTTCTGCACTTAGCTACAGTCGCCAACATTATGCATAAAAATACAGGAAGAAGGATGGCATGATGCAGTATGAGATGACAAGACTAATCATGTATGACTCTACATCTTCAAAATACTGTAATATCAACATATTAATGTTAACATATTAATATTAAGATAATTTCACATGTCTGTGAAACAAGGCACATCAGTTTTACAGGTGTGCAAATTGCAGAGAGCAGACTTTGAGTGGTTTATCAGAAGCATCGTAGCACTTTTGTGTTCAAATTAGAACTAGCATACAGTTTTTCACTTCTAGTTTTATATCTGTGCAGCTTTTTAGTCCTCCTAGGTGTCAAGCAATTCCAGAGTTCTTACAAACTTGTCTATCACTGCCACAGAGCAATCATAAGCAACTCCAGCTCCATGATAAAGACAGGTAGTTTGGACTTCAGCAGTAGACTGGACCAAAGAAATCCCAACAATAATTATCCTGATTTTGTTGGTTTATGCAACGGCAAGGTTCTGAGCACGACTCTTTGAACTCTATTAACCTGCATTTCTTCTTGCCCCAGTACAGTCCTGCTGTGAATTCTAAAAATCTCGCTCCCTCAATCCTGCTTCACTTTGAATGCCTGTTCTTTCTATTACTCATCAAGTAAGATTTAAAACATAAATGGAACAAGGTGGCAGAAACTTGCTTCCAGCTCTAAATTCCTGACAGTACAACCCAAAGTCTGTAATTTATAGTTGAAAAAAGAAACAATAAGGCAATGACTTCTTGTTATTGTTACCTTTACTTGAGAGGTTACAGCCAAAAACTGTCCAAATTCCAGACAATGCAGGAACAGTCACACCTTCTCCTGCCAACTTACAGCGTGTTAGGACAGGAATAACTTTTGTAAGAGGACATGGTTGAGGCTTTTTCAGAACAACAATTTTATAAACAGTGACTTAAGAAACACTGTCTATATTCACTGACACACTGATAACCAAACACCTGGCATGGGACCTGCATGTTCCCAACAAACCAACACCCATTTCCTCTGCTCCTGTTCTTGTGCTATGGATCATCTGGGCTGGAAGTCTCAAGATCTGGCTGATGCCCTCCATTGCAAGTTCATCTTCCCTTTAGTTTTTCCACAATTCTAGCTAAGTCAGCTCTGTTTCTCCCACTTTAGTAAAAAGAACTTCCACAATCCTAAGTCTGTTTTACCAACTTTTCATTAGGTGCTCCTCCTTGCCTCTACTTCCTTCCCACCTATAACCTGGAAATTTTCTTCCCACAGAAAATATAAAAATATAATTCTTTATTCTTTCAATTTTTCATCGACATTTCTATCTATCACATCACAGAATCACCAGGCTGGAAGAGACCTTCAAGATCACTGAGTCCAACCCATGCTCTAACACCACCTCAACTAAACCATGGCAAGTCTTAACCATCTACAAGTCTTTCCTCTTGTATTTCTGTCCTAGCTGCGGTTTTCCTTTGCTCATCCAGACTCTTTCTTCTCCTTTCAGTCCTCTTCTTGTCCTTCTGAACTCATCCAACTCATCTGCTCAGGTCCTTCAAATCCACTTCCATCTTTCCCCCTATTCTCTGACCTCTTATTCCATGAAACACACCCTTGGTTCCTGCCATCCTAAAAATCCCACTTTTCGCTCCCTCCGGCCCAGTTCCAACCCCCTTCCTATATTTGCATGACATCCTGATCTTCCTGTTCTCATTGTCCTTTTCCACCACAGTCTCTTTCACACAACTCGTCTGCTATTATGTTCGTCACCAATATTCAAACTAGAATTTAGAAGGAAATGAAAAACTTTTGGTTTTAAGGGCAGGCTTATCACTAAGAATTCAACATTACAAGCTGTGCTTGTGCTTTTCCATCTACCAGAAAAAAATGGACCTTGTGGAAATAACTGCACAGGACCCAGGAAAAGTACAATGATGCCACATTTAATGCCAAGGACTCCTAAAGCAAGAGGTACTGCATCACTGCATTCGGTACTAAATCCCGGTCCCCTCTAGGGTGGAACCTATGTCAACACAATTCTTTTGCACAGGTAATATAAATTAATGCTTTCCAGTGAAAGGAGTCACCTTCCAAGACCAGTCCAGGTGAGACTGTCTGGGGTCCACATCACTGGACTTCACACACCTTCAGGCATAGACCTGTCTCTCAAATCAGCCCAGGAGGGGACATCAGCTTCTGCCACCTTCCACTGCCCTCCTCTGATTTATGCTGTACTTTAAAGAGAAGCCTTGAAGTCCTTCCCTCCCTGACAGATGCACACAGAGCATCGCGTGCACAAAGCTGCACCGGGCCCAGCCACAGGCACCGCCATGGAAAAGCCTCCGGCTGCCTACTGCCAGTGCCATAAGGTGAAGCCGGCACTCGGCGCCCTGAATAAACAGAGAGGGATGAGGGAGGGAATTCCTGACATTTCCGGGTCTGAAGGGAGATCTCCGGAGCCTCGGCTCCTTCCCAGGTCAGACTGGCTGCCGCCACCAATGCTGATGGCATGAGGGAGAGCAGTGATGCCGTCCTTAGGGTGAGAGAGGGTCAGGGAGACAGACAGGAACAAGGGAAAACATCTTTCCAACACCTCACAGACTTCTGAGTTAGAGAAACCTGTCAGCCCAGCCTTCCCTTTCCTTTTCTCCCTTTTTAAAATCTCTTTCGTTGTTATTTTATTGACAGGATTAAGATTCTTATCTCGGTAAGCTCTTTTTTTAAAGCTGAAAAATCAAGTCATGGAACCTGGGAAGGAGAAATGGACTGCAAAGCTCATGGTTGTGTTCACACCCAGGATGCCAGTGCAGGGATGCTCTCTTTTGGCTGGTGAGGTGGGTAATCTCCTCCTCTGCAGACTATTATCAGTTTGGATCAGGTCATTCAGAAAAACTAATGAATGAACAGAAGATCCTATTCCACCCAAATCCAATTTCGCTACCTAAAAAACTCAACTTTTACAGGGCAGACAGACCAAAATGGAGGAAAATGAAATAGTTTAGGGTTGTCAGGAAACTCCCCCCAACCTGTCATATAATTTAGTTTAATAGCACTTTCAGATGAAGACAATGGTATCCAAAGGCTTTTCAGTGTTCCTGGGAGCCTTCAAACTGTACTGCCCCCATTTTTCTGCCTCTGAGCCTTAGCATGAAGGTGGAGAAGAATAATCCCAGGAAAATATTAGCACTTCTCATGTGCAGAGATACATCTCCCTAGTCCTGGAGTCCTAGACTTCCAATACAACTTACTCAGCTGATGCAAAGTTTCATCAAGCTATAGAGGATTAAATTGAGATAATTTCACCTTTCCAAGTGCCCTTTTCTCCCTATTTCATCTGTGATGTCTCTCAGACTGCTCCTTACCCTGGAGACCTGAGCACAAACTCTGATTGTGACGCTGGGCACATCATGCCCTGGGCTCTCTCCCTGCTCACAAAAAATTGTTTAGCAGGAATCTTTGGCCAACTTAAGGTCCTTAAAGAACCAATTATAATCTCTCATATTCCAGGGAGAGGTTGCCCAACTCAAAATGCACAAAGCATCAAAAACCATTTTCAATATATTGAACTACTGAACTGTTCAGATGTCATTAATAAACAGCCTGTTTATTAGTAAGCAAGCAAGCAAGCCAGCTGTCAGACTCTGCAGAGCTTGTCACAAGCATCAAGGCTGTCCGAGCGCTTAATTAACTCATTAACTCCTTGAACTGCAGTTTCAGCTGAGTACTTACCTTACATTCAGATTCTGTTTAAAACACCCTAATTGTTACAGCTTTAACTAATGGTCAGGACAGAAACTGTGTGCACATCTTTGTATAATAATCACTTTTTTTTCTTGTCATATTACAGGTGTGGAACCAATTCTTTTGTTTGGTTTTGTGCTGTTTTTAACATACCATCACTCATCTATGGTTTTCCCCTCAGAGCTGTCTTGACTTGACAGCAGAAGTAACACTGCTATTTTTTTCAACAACAAAAAAATCCAATCTCCCATACTCTTTCTCTGACCCAGTGAACCTCTTCTGTACCTTTACAGCAGAGAACAGCCCTGCGCTGTGTTTCAATCTTATTAAATGCTTTTAAGATTTTAATCATTCATTCATTGGCTGCTAAGTGAATATTATATCCCTTTCCTGTAGGCAATCAGATACCGTAATGCTTTAATGTTAAAACTTGTTGCTGCTGCAAACAAAAAGGTAACAAATAGTTTCTTATTCAGTGCTGAATCAGTACCCTGAACACCACCTCACTAGCTGCAAATACCCTGAGGGCACCTTTATTAATAGAGCTGATCCGACAGTATTTGAAAACAAAATAGCCAAAGACAACGTTCGTAACGAAAAAACAGGCAGAATCGTAACACAATGACTTAGGGTTGGGACTTTGTATTTTTTATGGGCAAATGCTAAAACTGTATCAGTGCCATCCAATGATATTTTTAAGTCTTAGTGAAAAGCTTCCACTGGGTCTTTTTCTGTTTGTTTTGCAGGTCTCTTGGTCAATAAACCATTTGGTTGTGTGTATTTTGCCAATTGCTCTAATACACAGGAGAGAAAATTCAGTGATATTCCTGATAAAGATTCTGGTGCTCTGTACCTTCAAGGAGGAGCAAACTGGGAATTTGAGTCATTCTGTGTTCTTTCTTAGGCATCTACTTTTTGGCAAATGCTAGAGACTGGGAATGGCACTAGATGGATCCTTAGTCTAGCTACTCTGCTGTTCCTGAGATTATTTTAGAATAATCTGATAAAGTGGTAGAGCACCTGTGCACGACACAAAGTTTTTCACATCATGGTTATTCAGCAAAGCCTTCTTTTATGAAAAATGTCAAAATTATTTATCTTTACTCAGGACTAAAATGCTTGCTCTGAACTAAGCTACAGTTTCACACAGCAATCAAATGACAGAAATTCTTTTTCAAGCCACTGTTTTTTTCTCCTTTCCTGGATTTTTTTTCAAGCTCCAAGGGTCTGACCTCAAACATAATAAAGTCAACAAAAATCTTTCCAATATCTTCATCAGATTCTGGGTCATGACCAAACTGACTTCTCCTTTTCCCTGTTCCTTCCGTAACAGTTACAGGCCAAACAGACAGAATAACAACCTGTTGACAGGTAACACTAATTTACAGTCATGTGAGAGGTAGAAGCATCACACACAGCTCTGCTGTAAACTGAGCTCAGTGCTGTTTGCAACTTATATAACTTCATGTCTCAGATTTCTCCACAATCATAACAATTTTTTTCTTTAAAGGCAAGTATTTCTCCGAATTGATATGTCCTTTAAATCACTGGGTATCTCCTAGTCTGTCATCAAATAATAAAAACCACAATAAATGTATAAAAAGTCAGAAATGAATCCTTTAATGGGCTTTTACCTAGATGGTTCTGTCAGTTTTGCAGCTCAGATTGTGCTCTAAAAGTTATGAGGCACGTGACAATTTTGGAATTATAATATTTTAAAAAATACTGTTTGAAAAACCTCACTACAAAACCACCTGAGTTTAGAGAACATGGAGGTTGGGGGATGGGGAACAATTCTTCCCTACCAGCAATTCTAATGAAGATTTTTCTTTAAAACACATCCCCAAGTCTGTTAATTCCCGCACCATTAAATATTCCATTAAATAAACCAAAATAATGCATTGGCTGATTGTAAAGTCTCAAGTATTTCTTGGCTATACTGCATACCCGCAACTACCATTCCTAAATTTCAGTATGCACAACCAAATTATAAAGGAGGTACTGGCTATTTACTATTTTACACTCAAAAATAATGCCCTTCATACCAGATGTACCCTTTTTTCTGGTAGTGGAGCCCCTTTATCCTTCAGTAAGCTGTGAAATTATTACAACCAGCAAGGGGGCCATAACTTCTGGGAAGGTCACAGTTTTACTTACAAATAAAAACAGACACCATGAGGCTTCTTCCTTACACCATTATATTGTGTTTGATTTTTGTGTGTGTGTGTACAATACATAGTTCTGCTACTTGGAGAGCTGTATATACATGGAAATTAGGCCTTACGGCCACTAAGATCTGTCTGCTTAACAGGAAAAATTGGCAGGGAGGGTAAGGAAGAAAGCTGAAATACCTGTACACTCAAATGCAAATACCTTTATATCACTGAGACTTACAAGGCTTTTCTTTTATACCAGGACATTGCATCAATGTATTAATTTGCATTAATGAGCAGAGAACCTTGAACAGGTTCATGAGCTACACAATGAAACAAGCTATTGGAACTACATGCTGAAAAACCCAAAGTCAAAAGGCCAGCAACACGTAACTAAATCTCACCTCTCAAGAAAAACAGGAAAAGGAGACACTTTTCCAAGGCTACTTGCCATAAAAAAAAAATTTTAAAAATCCTCATTTGCTTTCAGTGAGAAAGTTTGAATAAACACTGTCAGCATAGTGTTTGCCTTTCTGACATCACTGACAGTGATATTTTGAACTTAAACATCCAAATAATCAAATACATTTTGATTAATCAGGAATCATATAAAATCAAAATGAAAATAAATTTGGTGAGATAATAAGACAGGAGCTCTTACCAATAAGTACACCCAGCCCACAAGATACACCAGTGCAGAATTCCAGATTTATTATTTATAACTGAAACTCACCTTGAAACAATGCAAGGGAAAGATGCAAACCTAACCTGAAAAATAGTTTTTTACTGAAGCACACACTCCACTTCTTCTCTTAGCAAGCTGCTTTTGCAGGACATCCTTCTGTAAAAATTACACCAAACAATTGCAGCAAAAGGGGGCTCAGGAGAATTCCGTGGCTTAATTTTTCTACCTGTAATTGTCATAGTGCCAAAGTAATGGGAAAGGTATGAGCAATTCCTGAAACAGTTGTGTTTTAATTCTGATGCCAAGTCTTTTGGTTATGAAGAATTTTTTCTGACTGAGTTGAAAGTCTATCGCAAGTACACAGAAAGTCCTAGGGCAAGAACAAAGGTGCAGGGCAGAAGCTAGTTTATTCAGGCTTGTCAAGTTAAATCTTGTAAAATATGTACACATTTAATTGTTTTCATCACTTATATATGTTTCAAGCGTGAAGAGGGCCTCCTGAATCTTTTAAGTAGAAGGCAAGCACCAGTTCTGGAAGTCCTGTTTGATTCGGGAAGAAGTCGCTCATTTCTGAAGCTTTAAAAGATTGGGTTGGTTTGGGGTTTTTTTGGTCACGCTAAACATAGACAATTTGGAACCATTTCATTTATTTCAAGCA
Organism: Daphoenositta chrysoptera; assembly: GCA_013397915.1. Classification (NCBI taxonomy): domain Eukaryota; kingdom Metazoa; phylum Chordata; class Aves; order Passeriformes; genus Daphoenositta; species Daphoenositta chrysoptera. Next base: position 1,244,621 of record VZRO01005860.1, read on the forward strand.
AAAATATCTCAAGAGCAGCCTGACCTTTGCAAGCAACCCTAACAGTGGGTTAGATACATTATAAAGGATTAAACAAAGCAATAAAGTAATGAGGAAGAGGGCACTGAGTGTGTGGGAGACCCTGTAATTGAGAAAGCATTATAAAACGAGGTACCACTTGCAGTAAAACACTTAATGAAAGCACAGCACAAGCCTGGCTTCTCTCTCTTCTTGTCACTTAGTTCTCTGAATGACTGGGTGTGCTGCCTTTTCTAAAAAAAAGAGTGAAATATTACAAAAGGGACACCTGGAAAAACACGGATGTGGTCTTTTTAGCTCCAGCCTGCCTTCCTGACCCCACCACGTACACACACCACTGCGCAGGCTCCTCCCTATCTCCTTTCTTTCCTCAAAAGCAGCTTCCCTCAGCTGCAGGAATGCCAAGCCATTCTTTCAGGTAGCTCAGCCCCACTATTTCTCCTTTCGCATGTCAGGATGTGCCATTCAACAGAGCTTTGTAGGTACATGTTGGGAGGGTTTTTTTCAGGATCACTACCAGGAGTGCACACAAATGGTTTAATAACAAAATGGGGAGATCTCTGTACCAGTTTACCAGGTGCCCTCAGATGATCTTATCACTTTTACAAGTGTTGACCAATTTTAATACTGTAAAAAGGAGGTGGAAAAAAATACCCAACACATCCAGTACGTCCCTTCTACCTGTTCTCCTACCAGTTTTTTCCATGGTATAGAAGATTGACTGTTTTTACAAAACCCAAAATTCTGCAGCAGCCCCATGGACAAGAGAAAGCATTTTAGGACTTCTATTAGGAATGAAAAGAATGGCCTGACTGAGAATTATTCTGGGACAAGAGAAGCTTCTGTACAATCTTTTGCTCTAACAAAAAATATTACAGATGTTTTGGGGAGGTCTGATTTGGTGATGATTGTGAAGCAGCAATTAGGAAAGCATCAAAACTTTGCAGGACATTCTCAGAGTACACTGTGAATCATAACAGCTCACTAAAGATGCTCCTGGGACAGGTGTTTGAAACAATTCTGGTTTTTTAAGGATTCCAAGGAGAACTGAAGGCTTCTGAGTCTTTTGCCAAAAACACAACTCACAGGATTATTAGCGTGTCATGTTACCCAATAATAAATATCACATGGCAAGCACCAACAGCAGCAGCACTCTAGTGAGGTGAGCTCCTTTGCGAGGTGAGTTAATTGCTCACCTCGCAAAGAAAAGGATGGGTCGGCTTTCTTTTCCCATTCTAACAAAAGAATACTAAAAGGGGATCCTAGTATCATGTCCCTTTTCCAAAATTCAAACTAGTTGCCAAAAATAAAACCTGCATATCGTTAGTGGGGAAAAAAACTTCCTGGGAGAGAAAGGTAGTGGGCATGGAGTTTCCGCTATCTACCACATGGAATATTTAGGAAACAAACGTTCTTTTCCCTATATTGGCAAAACAAGTTAGGTGAGCAAGAGATGAAATGATCTGCAAGCCTGGGCTTTATTCCAAACTCCTTACATATGCAATCCAACCATCAGCTGGATCATCCCGCCTGTTTTCTGAAGAATATAATAGATGGAAATCTGCTCCTTAAACTGTTTTTCATACAACAGGAAACCGACAAAACAGCATCGCAACAGCAGCGCTCACAGGGGCTACAGAAAGTCCTGATCCTGGGATCAGAGCCCTTTCTTGCTGAATGGTTTTCCCTTTAACAAACATTGGAAGTATCTATAAATTAAAGAGAAAAACTTTTCATTACAACCTTCTACACAAGGCTTTTAAACTGGTCTAAACACACACAGACAATGTATACACAGGCACCTATGTGCAGGAGCACACACACATGCACACAAGGCTTAAAGTTTTAGGATGTTCTAAAATATGTTTTTAAGAAAAGTAGTTACTGCCATTTATGACTGAGAAATATAAACTATTCCTGTATGTTCTCTCCTTTTCTCCATTATTTAAAAGTATAGATATGTAACATTAAAAATACAAATATTTTTCCTCAAAAATTTCGTTATAATGGAATCAGGTCATCAAAATATGTCTATCACTGAAAAACACAGATCCACTTGCCCCAAAATAAAAACTATGCAGTGGACAAAGATCAATGAACTTATCAAACACAATCTGGTAACTTCTTAGCCTCAACATTTAAGCTACCAACACTATTACCCTCTTGAACAAACACAGCTTTTGGAAAGGTTAAACCCGTGAGGTCCTCATCGGAAAGTCCCTGAGTAAATTATAACATGTGATGATGACATTCCTGTGTCTTTTGGAAGCAGCAAGGGGAAGTAAGGGCAGGTCATTATAAGCCACTTGCCTTTACAACCGGCTGTAAAAGACAATGAGGACAGGAAGCTTCCCACCGAGATCAAGGTGCACAATCCCCAGCTAAAAATAAACAAGCCCCGAGAGTCACATCTGCTGGAAAATATCATTGGAGCCTGAATTCCCAGGTGCCGAAGCAACGGGAAGAGAATGCCTTGGTAAAGCAGGCTCCCAGAGGATCACAAAATAATAATTACAGGGATTGGCAACGATTACTGTTCGTGCTAAGGCTGTAGATAAAAATATCAGAGCGCGCTAACTTATTAAACCATGGGGAAAAAAGGAAATTAAAATAAAATTCAGATTAAAATAACTTAAATTTACTTCAAATTTATCCTTGCCATCCTGTATCCTCCAGATACAAGCCCTGGAGTCATTCTATCACAAAACCTTCCTATCAGAAACAACTGGAGCAGTAGAAAAAAAAAACAAAACAGATTTCCACCCTTTCTCAGCAGGCCTCACCCATTAGACATCACCACCTCCTGCACATATTCCCCACTCCCAGAGACTCCCAGGCCAATCCCAATTCCTCTGGGGATCAACAGCCATGTCTGTGCCAAGGGATATGTACTCTTTGCAGGGGGAATTAGGTTGCTGGAGCTGCTGAGATCTCTTCCCACTAAACCAGCCACAGGCAAATACCCAGTATGTGTGGGCAGTTCTAGCACAGCTGATCAGCAGTGGGAAAAAAAATGGACAACCTCATTCCTTAAGGACAGGGAAGTTCTCTATGCTGGCACATTTTTTGGTTGAGGAATGGAAGAGAGTTTTCTACCTTAAACATATTTTTTTTCCCCACAGGCAGGCTCCAGCAACATGAACAATGCGACGACAACTTGAGTCATATAATTCTTTCCTATTCTGATTTTTTGGCAGCTCCGTGTGCACAGAAAGGCCTGGTGAGAGACCACAGTCTAGAGACTACAGTGGGAATAATGGAAACCCAGAAAGCTCCAAAACCTAATGCTGATACCATTAATGGGTAAATTTATTGGACCTGAGGCAGTTCCATTTAATTCATAGATAGCCTAGAAAACTTTTAAAAACAGTGGAATGGAAACCATTTCTGGCTGTCAGTATTAGGAAAAACTACGCACAGGAACATATCCTGCAACCCGATATAAAGATTACCTAAACAAAAACAAGACCTGGAACTAAAGCACAAAATAAAACATATTCCAGTTGTGGGAGGGCAGGAGGAGCGTCTTGTTTCAGGTCTTTATAATGTTTCAATTCCTTATATTTCTTGCTGCATGAAGCCTTCTGCTCTAAAGAAGAGCTTTTCACACTCCGAGTGCTTCTTCCCTGTATGCTTGGTGGCTTCACCATTTCTTTTATTTCTTAAAACAGCTTTTAAAAAACACTCTGTTTTTCAGTGCCACCCAAGGACAGCTACAACTAGTGTGGAAGAACTACTTTAATGACCAATGGTAACCACACAGTCTATACAATAATAGAATTGCATAATTACACAGATAAGCTCTTCTTTAAAACAGGGTACCCACATTCTAAGAACCAGCAGGAAGGGGTGAAAAATAGAACTAGTGAGGAAAAATAATTAGCTTTCTTTTTTTCCTCTTTCCAGTCAGTAACTATTTTTGCAGGACTCATTTCTGTAAAGTGTTAATGGGTAATATATGTCCCTCTCCTGCAGACTCTGCTGCACTCTGTAACCCAAGAGCTATCACACACTCACTCTCTTGGACACATTTTCCACATTATTTGAATATATCCTTCCCTTAAAACTATTTTGGCATGACATTAAGGAAGTTGTGGCTCAGGTGGTAAATCCAAGACCATCCTGAAAGGCAAGCTGGTGAATTAAGCCATATTCAAATTAAACGGGAAACCACGGATTGTTAAGATTTTATAAAAATACCCCTAAGAACAAAAGGCATTTAAAATTTTTGTTGACTGCCTAATAGCAGGAGTTATATTCTGGTTCCAAAGCACTCCTATTACAACAGAAGCAGCCCTCACATATTCCCATCTGAGACACAGCTCAAGCTGGAGCATCTCTAAAGCCCAAAGCACCTCAATCCAGTCCACTAAAAATGAAGTATTCCAGGTATTGACCCAAAATGAAGTTCACTAGCTGAATCCTTCCATGGGTTTGCTTTTCCCCCCAGTAACTTTACTTTTGCAGGATTCAAATCTGCTGCATATAAATGCACAGAGCATCACCTCATTGCTTCCACCACAGCATGGGAATGCTCAGATCATCATAGCCTGAATCCCAGGTGGAGGAAAACAGAGGGGCAGCTTCATGGCCTCCACAAACCAAGATTATTATCCAGAAAAGAAGAAGTCTGTTGTGTGAAAATGCAAATAACAGAAAAACAGGTGAAGTTCTTTTTCTAACACTTAAGATTTTTGCAGCAAAAAATCTCTACAGAGCAGCTTTATGCATGAAAAATCCCATCCTGGAGGTTTTACAGAAAAACCATCAGAATTTATTAAAACAGTAATTCATTCCGGTATTTTCATGCAAATCAGCTTGGTTGCCTTCGCAGCCCCATTATCTTCTCAGCTGCTTTCCCCCCTTCTTTTCTCCTCCTAATTTTAAAACAGACTAATATTAATACATAGTAATTAATATTAATACAGATTAACACAAAGCATGGGCCAGATGCAGGAAGAAACTTCCCTAAGCCAGAATGACTTGGAGGACAGGCCCTTGAGTCAGATTGCTGCAGTGATGGAGATCAGACATGCAGCTATGGGGGAAACATCTAATTTCACGTTTTAAACACCTGCAAAAAAAAAAAGCCACTGTGATCAGAGGAATCAGGGGACTGGGATTTATGAGTAAGACTGTCAAGATTATAAGAAACAGAATACAGTGTTTCCATCTCCCTTGCCAAATATGTATTATGAGTTCGGTTCATTTTACACAGATTCAATCAAGCAACAAAAAAGGAAAAAAAAAAGAGAAATAAAGAAAAAAAAATGTTCCTTCAGCCCACAGAAACATCAGGGATTAAATGTCAATAGCAAATCTCTCAGTACTTCCTGCCACCACACCAAATAAAGCTTGCTTCCAAGCCAAACATCTGCTTTGTCTGTCCCAAACAGGAACTCATGAGAAGGAAATGTAGCACCCTGTACACTGTGGTCGAGAGACAACATTTAAAAAATTCTACTCTATTCAAAGGTTTACCTGTAAAATCTCTGAAAGACTAAGTATTAAAAAAAAAAAAAAAAAGATTCTGCTATTTGCGCTCTGTTTCTCAAGGGCTTCATGACCAAGACATCATTCATCAATCACACGAATGTGGCATTGGCAAGAATATTCACCCTGCTAATGCCTTTTACAGAAGTTCCAGTCCCATATACATTAATTCTGAAGGAATAAACCAGACTGACATTTATTATGTGCACATGTATAGAGCACCCTCTCTCTTTTTTGCTAAAATAGGAGATTATACAAAATTCAGGTGTTTCAATGATATTAACACTACTTTAGGAGCACCGTTTTCACTGTGCCCAATGCTATCAAACCTCCACAAAAGCTACACAGGTTTCCACAACACTCGTATTTTGCTGCACTTGGCTCCAGCCAACAAATAATATTATTCTAAACTGGAGTACCGACTGAAAATTGAGGTGGAAAATTAAAATATACAAACATTTTTCTAGGCCAGGATTTCCAGCTGATGGCATCAGAGCCGTTGAATGTCTCCAGCAGAGGAGGCCTCCTGGGAACTGCATTCAAAACTCCATGCTGAAGGCTGATGACACATTTTGCTGAGACAGAATAAGGCACCAATCTCTATTTTTACACTTCCAGGTAACAAACTGTACTCCTCCCTTTTAAAAAGAAAATCCTAATTGGATTGGATGGCAAAACAGGTGCAGGTAAATTTTAAAATCTGGTGTGCACTTTGAGCAGTGAGATCCAAGTGAAATTGTTCCTGTGCATTTTACAAGGCTAAAAACATTTCAGATCTATTTAATTCAAACAATTACATATTTTTTGTAACAAAATGAAAGTTTCTGTTTAGTTCAGATGAACTGCACCAGCTTACACCACTTTAAAATCTTGGTGAAACACTCCCCAGCACCCATGCAACAATTTGTGTCTGCAGTTAATTAATCCTCACCCCACCACTGTGAGAAACTCAGGTCAGCTCTCTCCTTTTAAAGGCAGCCTAAACTACAGAGCCAGGAAGCGGTAAAACCCAGATTAGCACTTCTTGTTCTTTAATCCTGTGATGAGTCTTACAGATCACAGTGCACTTAAGAGCCTCCGAGAGGAAGGACACAGGAACTCTACCACTGTTCAGAAGAGAATTAACATTTAGAACAGTGGTATTTGGCTAGGAACTTCAAACAGAATTCCAAATGGTGGTGAAAACACTGCCATGGCATGAACATTAAACTAAGGCAGGGAGGACACAACATTGAGATAATCCACACATGCACACAACCACACACACAAACCCCTCAACAATAAATAAATCCAGAGTATTATCAGCAAGTGCACACAAAAAGCTCAGGAAATTTGGCATCTATTACGACTGAGAGATCTCTTTTAAAAGTAGACAGTCAGTTTTCAACCACAGAGGTAAGGGAGCAGAAGTTCTGGCCCCATTATCAGATATGGATATGTCTGTAATTCAGTTTCTTTCAGTTTGAATAAATCAGCAATGAAAAAAGAAATTCTGAATTTTTAAAATAGATATAAAACTCTAAGATTTTTTTTTTGTCTCCTATTGGCATTGTTATTCAGATCCTAGGGAAGGGGTTTCCAATAAACAATAATATTTACTTAGTGTGCATTACTTAAAGAGAGTATTTTGTTAGGACTTGCTGGAGTTTTCAGGTTTTTTATCTTGTAAATCTCTTGTATCAGTTTCAAGCCAAAGTCATGTTTCCACATGAAATACTGATACTCTCATTTTACACTAGTGGGCATAGTGCATTTCAACAAGCTACAACTTGCTGTCACATGGAGCTCACATAGTGGGGAAATGTTACATTTTTAGGTCAACGTTTGAAAGGAAAACAGCCACTGAGGATCTCTGTGCAAAACAGGATCAGCAGATGGTCACCTTCCCTTAAAACATAGCACCATACCTGTTAATCTTTACACAGATTGAGACCTCAAGGATTACTGGGAGATATTCCTTCTTAACAAGGAACTACTTTCTATGAATCTATAGGCTATTGGTGGAAGTTCCTTGCTCTTTATCTAGATAATAAAGAAGCAGGTAGGAAATAGAAGCGGAGATTTGTATAAGAGCTGTTAAACGATGAAACACAGAGAAAAAAAAATTAAAACCTTCAGGCCATCAGTCCTGTTTCCTCAAATTTGCTGCTACCACAGACATCAGAACATGGGGGACTTAGCTCCAAGTCAGACCACCTGGAAGGCTGCTGAAAAGCCAGGAAAGCCTGGGAACTTTTGTATCTCAGTGAAATGAAAGCCCTTTTCCCATCCAGTCACCCTTAATTGCTCAGTGTATTTCCTAGTGATCGCAAAGGAAATGAGTTGTTGCTCAATTCACTAGAGCCCTGTTCTATAGCTGACTTAAAAAAAAAAATCAACAGGGAGTGGGGAAAAGCATAAAAGAGTAGTTTGAGCAAAATTGGTTACTGGACTTGAAGAAACTTGGATGTAATTCTTAGTTCACTCTGAGTTTCCCATATGGTTTAGCCTGTGCTGCCACAGCTGCTCATTGCTTCACCTGTTTCTTAGACATATAAACACCATCCACGACTGTATGAATGTGAGCTCCTAAGATATTTTAGTGGAGAGAACCACCTGTATCTTTAGGTATCACTCACAGGCTTTCCACTAATGGTTTGTATTTTTTCTGCTACTCACATTTATTTTTTCACAAAGGTATATTCCAGAATACAGCCCCACAGTTAAGATTGGAAGTACCACAAAAAACAAAACACCTTGCAATCTCTTTAAAACCTGCAGGAGAAGTACACAACACCAACCAGGCATGTGCTGGAATTAAATCAGGGGTGTATTTTGTTTTAGAACCCCAATAAAATTTCCAAGGCCCAAGGGAACAGTAGACCTCAAGAAAAATCAAGCAGTTAATAACTTACTTTCTGATGTGAGACCAATTTTTATCAACTTACCTTGCCATCAATCAGTTCCCATCTTTTATGGGACTTTTTTTATCACAGCTCATTTTTAAACTGGTCTTTGCAATATTTCCCAAGAGTGGTCCCTTATAAATTCAAAGAAAAAGAAAGAAAGAAACAAACAAACAAACAAAACCGACAGAAAAACCCAAACAAAGACTTTGACCAAACTGGAAATTAATGAGACACCATTTATCAGTTCACTGAAAGTGAGAACTAAGTTGGCAAATGTGAATAATTAGGAAATTAATTTCTGTGCACCTTTTCACATGGTATATATAGAAAGACTTCTTTTTAGATGTATTAAATTCATAGAGGATGCCAATACTATAAACCAAATAAAGAATTTTAAATGGTACATGGCTACTCCTCTGAAGTATCTTCATATGATGGCAGGTAATTAATTTTCTAATTAATGTAAGCTAATTTATTGAATCTATTTGTAGGAGACAAAAAAACTTCCAAGGAGCAAATCTTTCTATAGGCCCTTGGCACCATTCACTTGATAATTCCTCAAGTGTTTGAGTAAAGTATCAACCACAAAACTGTGAAATCAAAATCTGGCCTGTTGGTGAGGAAGTAATGAGAGGAAGGAAAAGAGAAAGAGGGAGACAATGGAAGAACATTATGGAATGAGGAGATGTAGTAACTTAGAAAATATATTAGAGTAAAATAATCATAAAAAAGGAAAAAAATAATAGAAAATGTGAATGTGTTAAGTTAAAGCTAACAAGTAACTTGAACCATGTCACCAATCACATCCCATCCTCTTCAGCAGCAACAGTAAATTCTGATGTTTATTTTTGGAGGAAGGATTTTCTCTGTTATAAAAACCTGCAACAAATTCAATTTGAGGAACACGATTCTTTTGCAGCTGGACTATCAAGAATGCCATGCACTGACTCCATACACAAGGAAGCTGCCATGGCAGAGAATGGGTGACACTGAAGTACAATACACATTTAAGTATTAGGATTAGCTTCCTCCCTCCCCTGGTGAGTGGACAATTTCACTCTCTCAGTTAACCACCCAGGGCTGAGGGAAAGGGCAGCTCCACATCCTGCACTGTTTAATGACAAGTAATAGACATGCAATCCAGCATCCTGGAGTGAAGAACAGACACCCTTGCATGTCTGTCTAAAAGTTTTGGATCTGTCTCATTGTCTAAAGGAAAAAGGAAACAGTTTTCCTTTATTTGCATCTGTTATTTTTCAGTTAACTGATTGATGAAATCGGAATTAGACATTTCAACAATGCCTTTCAACTGGTTGGAAAGGTTTCCAGCAGAAAACTCTGATTTCATTTGGGCTACCTCTGTGGTCTGTGTACTACTCTGTGCTGTCAGGAGCAAAAAGAGAGATTTTCAAGCCACTATACAGCTGAGAATAGACCTGTCCTGTGTGATCCTCTAGTTATAGTAATTTCTGAAATACAAATAGAGCTAATCCAGCAAAACATTGACAGCTACTTCCATGCATCCTTCTCTCATGCAGTTACGATTACATCAATTAGTTCAAGTATTTTTAGTACACATAGACTAGTTCATATTTATTTTAGTCATCTAATACTGACTGTGATCTAAAGATACCACAACTGGATTCAAGCTCTGGGCCAGTTGCCTATATAATAAATTAAAAGTCCCAACACAAGGGACGGGCACATGAAGTTATCCACTCTTTCCAATTCCCCTGCTCATATACAGGCACAAGGAATTTACAGGACAGCCAGAAAAAAAGCCAACAAAACTGCAACTAAGGCATGTGGAGCAAGGAAGGAGGAATGGTTATTTTGCACTTCAACAACCTTCTAGTCTCCAGTTTCTTACAGATCAGCCCACCATGGCTGGACAAGCATCCCTCCCTTAGAACCACGAAGTGTATGTTCCTACACTTGGCTACCTGCAATATTACCATAAGGGTAGTCCAAGCTTATCCCACCTATTTATCAGTTTTAATTTTGTCATGCCAAAACGAGGATAGCTGTTTTCTTTGGGCAAGAAGCTTGCCTATGCTTGTAGTGATAAGAATCTAGCTTAGTTTTAGGCTTTAACAAAACAGGTCAAAAATACAGTGACAACACAAAAATACACATTGAAAACGTAAACTCCATTAGTTTACAAGGACTGAAGAGTGTGTCATATTTTTTTTTCCTATGGTAGCAGACAGACAATAACAAGAAAAAGACATATTTGTAAATATGTAGTTAGTATTTCAGAATAATTAAGATTAATGGAAAGCTTCCAAAGCAGCTCACTAATGTATCATGCACAGCCTATTAAGGTTGACACAGCAAGCTTTTTCTCATGGCCTTGACTGCAGTGACTATTTAATGTATCTGCTGTGTGCTGTCCCCTAGGACCACAAAATGGACTTTATAAACTGTTAGGACAAACACTGACGTGCATCTAAACTTTGTTTATCACTGAAGCCAGGCCAAACAGTGCTAATTGGAGTTCTTCTGCTAAACAATGTTTACGCACTAATTAGTCCACTTCCTAAACTGAATGTTCCAAGAAAAACTAAGAAAATATTGGCAAGCTGCCACTGGGTTGCAGTCTCATCAAGAAGTTACTTCACAGACAAACAAGGACAGGTAATGGTAAATTGGAAAGGTAAATTCAAAGGGATGAACCAACGTATGTGGCTAAACATCGTAAAAAAAGACTCCACTGTCTGAGAGGGAAAGCTGTTCTATGGCTTTAATTCAGATGGAACTAAAACATTCAAATGTGAAAAAAATAGTGTTGTACACAACGAGACAGAATGGCAGGGGTGAGAGCGGCCCCAATAACATGCTGTACTTGGATGCAAACGCACCTTACTACTATTACTTATAATTTGGACTGCTAACAAAAATCTGAAGAGGATATGTCAGCCACATGATTCAGAAAGCCAAGTCATTCAGATCTTTGAAGCCAGTAAACTGAACCATTCAAGACACAAACAAAATCTGGTGGTGTTTTACAGACCAACAGCAAGTCCATTTTGCAGGGGAGTGGGGAAAAGAGCCTAAAAAAATGGTTGAAACTCCAACAAGGGCAAATGTTCACGTCCCTGAGATAGCTCCTGGGCAAGGAGAGGACAGGAGGTGAAGAAGAGGAGCCATTGAGAGGGAGACAAGTCTAGAAGAGCACAGTAAAAAGGGATAGGAAGAATGGTCTCAAGGGGAACATCCCCCTTTCCTTTCCTGGATGGTTTTGGTTATGAGACAGTGGGCTCTGGAACGTAAAGGGTTTTGTTCACCCTGCATATGATCAAGTAATTTTTTATTAGGTATAACAGAGAAATTAAAGAAGAGAGTAAAAACATTGTGATACCATGGTTTTCAGTACTTTTTTTTCTTTAAAATATGTCAATTTTCTTGCATAAAACCCCAGGCAATATTGTTTTCATGCACCAGTCTCAATCCCAAGAAAGTTCTTCAGAGCACCAGCAGCCAGTGCAAGGCCAAATACAAAAGGATCTAGATCTCTAGAATAATGCATTATCAGTATCCCTGGTAATCAGAAATGCCTTTTGCTATGTTTAATGAAAGGAGGAAAAACTTTTGACCTGGAATTTCAAGCTAACTTAGCAGTTTTTGTCTTCTGACCCCGTAGTCTCTGACCTGCGTTTCATTTCACTCTGATGCTGAAGGACTTCCTCGCGCGGCTGCAGCCCAGTGCCAGACATCCAGTCTGATTCGGGCCGGATCTTCAGCAGCCTTATCTCCAGCCAGCAACTTCCTCTGCAACTACAAAGGAGACCTGGCCCATGGCTGACTCCCTGCTGCACCTCCACAAGGGACTAAGAGGAGCAAAATCCATGAGCATGCCTAACCTGTGCCAGATGGCTCAGGAGTGCCACGGCTTCCTCCACCTGCGGGGTGACTTCTTGCCCACACACCTGGGGCTAAAAGAGACTCCCTCCTGCTATCCATGACTTCAGAGCCTGTGGCCATGCCTAGGAAACACACACCAGAGTCCCAAGAGGGTCCTTTCTCCTTCCTACACACAACTTCAAAGGCTTTCCCCTTCTACTGCCAGGTACTGTGTGAATTTCTGATAAGAGCAGCTGGCTCTGGACTGTCCCTCCTAAGGAGCGAGGTGCAGGGAAGAGGAAGGGGAAAAGACACATGTGCCCCAAGGAGCTATGAGGGCTGGGCACCCATGTAACAGGAGATAGATAAAGCACCCTGCAGTGAAATAAAACTCTCTTCAGGATATGAAAAAGAGCAGGGTGGCAAAGGATAAGCACAGTAGACAGGAGTGAGACAGAAATAAGGTCCATAAGCCAACACCTGATTGTTTCTAGGATGCATCTGGGAGCTGTGTTTGGTTTCCCTATTTAAATTTCCATGTGGCTGTATGCCTAACTTGGCTAAAGAGGCTCACTGAATAGTCAGATATGGCTGCAAAATATCCCTCATGCAGCAATCTTTTTAAATCATTCTAGAAAAATGGGTGGTTTCTCCTCCTCACAGCTTGATCTTTTCTAAACCACAGGATCTTCACATGATCTTTCCTAAATCCCACATTCCCACTTCTGGAGCTGCCTACTTTTTTAGTTCAGTGGTTTCTCAGTTATGAAAAACTAAGGGCACAGTATTCCTTAGAGGTTATAACCATAAAAAAGCAATCACTCCCAACAATTCAGCACTGTGAAAAGAAAGCAAACACCTCATCAGCTATTAAAACTGAAAAGACCAGTAATTTAACTTATTTATTAACTGGTTTTTGTATCAACCCACACTTTCCCTTTAATTCAATCCTTAATCTCCGGTCTCATTAAAGGAATAAATTGCCTTTCCAACAATGGGGAAACTCAAGTAGAACCCAAGGCTACTTGGTTAATTCACAAACACATCATGCTGCTGGGAGAGGAAAACACAGTGTCTGCAGCTTTGTTTATGCTCCTGGATGCCAGAGGATAGACTCAAAAGGTACATGTAATCAACAACCTGCAGAGTGTAATAAAGAATAAAGGACAGTGCTCCACACATGGTGTACAGATTACAAATGAAATCAGCTTCAGAAGACTCCTTAAAACATGAAAACCTGGAAAAAAATTCATGCCTTCAATATAACTGAATTTATCAGTTTTTCAGGTTTTCAGAATGCTCCCATGGTTTTCAGAATGCTGAAATTTCAGAATGCTCCCATGATTGACAATTGAGGTCTATTCTGCCAATTCTTTATAAAGCAGGGATATTGTTTTGCCTGTATGTGAGTTTGGAAAAATAATTTAAAATTCGAGCTGTTACTGTTAAAAATCCAGTATTCCTTAAAAACTAGTACTTGTGCACAAAGTAGAATGTCAACTATGAAACAGTGGGCACTACTTCGGAGTAGTAAATGCTCAAAAAGTGAATAGTGAATTCCCCATTAGCATAATTTTGGGAGGAAAAACAAATTAATAAGAAAGATTTATCAATAAAATACAGTACCTTTTTAACACCCAGGGTATGATTTTCAGAATTCCACTGAATTCCACAGAACTACTTTTGGAAAAGCCACACTACTCACAGAGAATAACAGCAATTAAAAAAGAGCAGTAAAGCTGTCAGCAGCTTAAAATTTATTCAGGCCACTGTGATTTCTGTCCTTAAGAACACGTCTGCACTGATGAGCAAAACAAAAAAAGCAAGTGGGGAATGACTGTACATGCTAAATAACCCCGAGCTCTGGAAGTGAGGCAGCACAGATCTCATCTTACCCCACCTGAGAGCAAACACTCCCTTCCAGCAGAGTCTGTGACCGGGACAGGTGAACAGCCTGCTACAGATTTTGGGTGTGACACCTCTTTGTGATACCGAAGGGGCAATGGCAGGTAGAGGAAAACACCCACAATGAAGCATCCCTCAACTCTGAACTTAGCCTCAGGCATGGCAGTGAGTGTTTTGAGCTTTAAAAAGAAAATTAGGAGAATACAGAGTGCTTTAACTCTCTCTCTCCTCTCAGGTTTGCCTACAGAGACATGAACGGCTACGCTAATCCTGTTGGGACACTTGTATTCCAGGATTAATGCTCCTTACCCTCTTCTGCTTGTATTTTGTACACAGAAAAAAAAGGGGAATCTTCATCCTGGAATACAAGCGTCCTTGTAAGGAGTTACACTGAGCCACGACAGGATCAAAGAACTTCCTTGGAGGATACAGCCTTTATCTCCACACATTTGTTCTTTTCCTGTTAACTTGAAATGAAAAGGAAAGCCAAGACCAGCAGTTCTCCTGCCTGCTACTTTGAGAACCACTGGACAGCTCAGGGACTATTCCATCTGTCATGAAAATTTTCTTTCTCGTAAGATAACACAACTTTCTATGCTCAAGTCATGTAGCTTCTGAGCCAAATTCACCCACAGTTTTCAGTGCAGACCCAGTAAATCCAAAACATCTGGGTGCATAAAACAAAGACTTGAAATTAGCCTTCTGAGTCTGAGAAATACTGATGTTTATCTCCTCATGCTTATGGATCCAAACACTTTATATAAAATTTTGTAACAACCACAACTTATTTTAAAAATTCAGACTGTGGGAAAGAGTTGATTTTTCCTCCATTGAATTAAAAAAAAAAAAAAAAATTACAAAAAACCCCACCCAATAAACCAACTAAAAATGTATCTCTTACTTGCTGTGGGAAACAGCTACTGTTTCATTCCACTAAAAGAGAAGTTTGATTCTACCATAAATTGACAAGACACAGATTATTTCTCACCATTGCAGCTCAATGCTGTAAATGTCATATCTGTCAGATTCCTGCTGCAGCATCTGTCAGGAACTAAGACATTTACTAACACAGAACAGAATTTGCTTAGCTGGGCCTTAAGCTAATAGAAGTACTGAATTGTAAATGGCAGTGCTTTAGGACTAAACATGTCAAAAGAGCAGAATTTAAACAATGACGTTTAAGGAAAAATGAAAAACCAATCACTTGCAATTAGACTCAAAACGTTATTAGTCCCCACTGCCCCCCACCATCAGCTACAATAAACATGAGGCATAAAACCAATTGTAAAGAGTCACATTTAATAGAAGGGGAAGACTCATTTGATGCAATAGGTGCAAGCAAAGTAAGGGAGAAAAATGTTCCGTGACCTAAACAACAGGTTATTTTCTCAACTGCCAATGGAATTTAAAAGGGCTGAAACGTTAGTTATTTCCATAGGAAACTTGCTCATGGTTTCAAGCTGCCTGTGATTTCAAAGGAGCTGAGAGGCTTGTTTATGTAGCTGTGGTCACAGGTTTATATGAAAACTCTTCTGTTGGTGTTCCCTGACACTCACTGGTGCAGGATGATGTTAAAGAACAATTAATAAGCTTTGTCTAAACTCCCACTTTCATTAACGATTCAGCCCAAGTTTTAACATTTTTATTTCTATTAACAACAATATCAGGCAGCTGGGATCCAATTTTCTTTCTTTTTTTCTTTTTTTAATTAATTACAGCAAATGCTGCATAATCAAGCAGAAAAATAACAGGGCTTTAAATAAAAAATATTATTATATTTAATACTCTGACTTGTAAGCAAGGAAGTAAAAACAAAGAAGTATTCACAAACTGAAAATGCTCCTTCTATTCACATGACTTACTGAGTAGATTCGATTAGAAAAATAAATGCTTACTTTAATATTATTATGTCATGACAATATCCAGAAATGCTTCCTCTGTTAGCAAAAATAATGAGTGTAAGTAAAAGAAATACAGCTCAATATCTATAGAAGAAATATTGCCATGAAGAAAAGAGAAATCACATTCTGAGAGGATGCACCCTCAGGTACATCTGCTAACAGCTGCAAATGTCCACATCACCAAAAATAATTATTTCAGAAGTTACGCTAACAAATTAATAGCCATCATCTCTGCCATGGAATACATCCATAATATTCCTATGAGGTTTTTACAGCTGAAGATCTCAGGTATGAGAAATTCTGCAAAAGCTACAGTAGCAGGAAATAAGAAACAATGCCGTAAATAAGAAATGGGATGCTTTACAAAGCAATTTTCATTCATTATTTTTGATGCAAGGATTTAGCTGTCATTTAAAAGTGATAAAATTAAATCTGTCTTTTTATTCTTCTCCAGGTATACATATCCTATAGACCAGGAGGGAAGCCATGTAACTAATAATGTTGTTTTCCTGATATTTATTTTTTCTTATATCTTTTTTCTCCTTTCACTGAGAGTCTGTGCTTGCTCTCTATGCAGGGGTAGCTGTATTTTCCTCTCCTGACAAATACATTAGTTCCATTAACACTTGCAGAGCGAGCACAGCAGCCTTCTGTGTACCTTTATAATACACATTGTCCATAAGCACTTGTGGAATTAAACAGTGAACTTTACCCTCAGGGCTGTCTCCGATTGGAAGGCAGCCACTGGATACAGAATGTTTTTGCAAACAGGTCAATCAGGAAGGTTAAGAGAACAGACAAAAAAACCCAGATAACTGAGAATAACCCTGCAGCCCTGCTGCCAACTTGCAGGAAACCCACACTATATTTTAATGGATGTCATTACTTAAATCTCTTGATGCTCGCACGCCAAAATGGGCAACTTCATTGCTATGGCAACCAAAGCAACCCTGTTGCCCACTTGTGCCATCACAAGTCCTTTTCCTTGTCTCCCTTTGTTGTAGCTTCAATTCACTGGGTATTGCAGGGAGGGGGAAGGAGAAGTGGGGTGGCATCACTGCTTTTGTTACTGAAGAAACCACTTGTCCATTTCAGAAAAGGATCTGAACGGTCAAAAGACACTGATAAAGTGAATTCAAACCACGATTACTTTGTTTTAGTAAGCACTAGGGAGAAATAAGGAAGAAGAGTAGAAATTACAATATAAGAAAAAAAAAAACTCACCAGAAGAGTTTCAGAAAAATACGGAGAGGTTTGCTATATAACACAGCAACCATCAGTTCAAAGCAAGAAATACCAGGAAAGGGAAATCTGGGAAAGAAGTGCAGAGGTGAGGAATGGACAAGAGTCAGTAAAGAAAGAAATTAACTGATGAAAACCTTGGGAGTGTGTAAAAGGAATCAGAGAAAAATAAAACTTAGAAAAATACCTAAAAGCCTTTACATTTGGAATAAGATACTATAAAATAAAACCAAAACCAAGGAACTACAACAGCAAACAAACACATACCCAACATATATCAGTCTTCAACTTTCTGAATTTTATTTTGCCAGATCTGAGACCACTGACACATTTTGGTCTGTTTTCACCAGGAAATCATGTCCATGCCAGCACACCATGTCCAAGGCTAACAGAGCCAATACCATCCCCACGTGAATTATCCGGTGTCCGCACTGGCAGTAACTCCAGTTAAGGTTTTATCCCTTGCTCACTGTGCATAATATTTCTTTCCTGCAGTGGGTTCTATGGTATTTAACACACCAGAAGTTCAGCTACAGCCCTCCTAAAATTCAGCAGAAGTCAGTCACCCAGCAGACATACAAATTCATCAGAAGTTTCATTCGTTTTGCAGCTTTGTGGAAGCTCCTGTTTAAGCTCTGGGAGGAAAGGATGTTGATGTGAAAAAGCTGATTCTGTTGTCATGGATAATTTTCAAGACACATTTTTTCAATTTGTGATGCATTTTTACTTTTTGAGAATAACTCTTTTGAATCAGTACATCTCTTGTCATTAATCAATTTTTAAAACCTGAGATAGTAAATGACTACTGGAAAAGGGACAGAATCAGAGAAACCATTTACAAAGCAAAGAATTGAAAAGGAAAATACAATATAATTGGGAATTTCCTTACCAAGGTGATTGATTTTGCCAGAAGTGACAAAATGAGAGGTAGCTGACATGAACAGGAAGGGTGGGACACACTAAGATGGAGAAATACAGTGCCAGGGAAAAGACAAAAGAAGAACAAAAAGAGAGGGAGGAAAAGCAGGCAAAATTTGAAAGCATGAAGTCAACAAAATGAAGAAAGGTCAAGCTGGGAGCAATGAGAAATTCAGCCTTGAATAGGCCAGTGTTCACAAAAGGAGCAAGTCAGAAAAAAAAGCATCATTAGTGGTGGAAAAGGGCAAGTTGTGGTTCAGAGAAAAACAATTGAGAAAGATTTGGAGGCGGGGGGGGCGGGGGGGGAAACCCACACAGAGTTTGGTAAAGACTAACTCAAATGAATGAACTGAAAGAGTGAACAGGAGAAGCCATCCAGAGAACAGCAAGATGGCTCCAAAAGGAAAAAAAGCTTCCAGAAGCACTGGAATCTAGCTGGTTTTGACCTTGGAAATGGAGAATTTGTTTGGCATATTTGAGAAGAGTCTCAGATAACTTTAGGCGTTAGAGTACAACTTGACCTCCTTTAATGGGACATAATGACATCGTCCAATTTTTTTTTTTCAAACTTACAAGAAGACAAAGTGTGAAGAAAGACTGTGAAAGAAATTCGTTTTGAAATAAATAAAAATATTTATGAACTTTGTATCATTACCATTACTGTTGGCACCTCTAATGTTTCTAGAAGGATTCTGCGACTCCACTGCTTTTTGCTTTGCAAGCAAACGTAATGATACAGACCAGAAACAGAAAAATAAACAGATTTTGAGTATGTGAGGGAAAGGTGAGCACAATGACAATTATACAATGTAATTACATTTTTACATACATAAAAATGCAGTCTCTGAATTTCAGCATGGAAATTCAGTATTCTGTCTGAGAAATGAAAAACATGTCCTTCCACCAGTGCACTGAGCATTGGACAGGATGGTTCTGAAAGGACAGTACAATACCAACACCAATTCTTCATCACCTCAGATTGCTACAGTCATCCAAAATGCAGTTTGTAACCCTCTCTCCAACAGGATACAGGAAAAGCACTATCTTTTGTGAATCAGCTGACAATAGAAAAAAAAGGTTCCTGGCAAACACACCACTCTCCAGATCACAGTAACCCGTGCCTGAAACTTCTTCCATTTCTTTCATGTATTTCTCTACAAGCCTGGCCTCTCTTACAGAGCCAGACCACGATGACCATAACAGTAATTAATCTACTCCCATAAATTGCCCAAGTCTTCTACTCTGCATTTGGTACTATAACAATTCTTTGGCTTGTCACTGGAAACTGGAATCTTCTGGAAGAAAACAAATAAAGTAATAAGACTAGTTCACAACAGTCCTTAAATTGTGAGCAATATTTTAGGAAGTGAAACTGCTCTTAAGCACTACTGAATCTTCTGAGTGTGTAACCTTATTCCTGTTTCACAGAAACCTGATGAACTACGTAAACAGGCTCTGGAGACAGATGACAAGACTGACAAAGTGTGTTATTCCCCAGAACAAAATGATTAGTTAGCTGTAAAAGAGGCAAGTGTAATATTCTAACCCAATTGGTTCAAATATAATCTTTTACTCCTTTTCAGAAGCATTTATTGATGTGCATTGAATACAAATATTTAAGATAATCAAAAAGAAAAAAGCAGACAGCGAAATCACAGATCAGTAAAAGGTAGAGTAGTTGAGGAGATTCTTAAGGAAGAGTTGCATCAAGAAGTTTGCAGCAAAGATCTAATTAATATTTCTACTTTTTTTTTTTTGCTTGTGAACTTCAACATGGCACCAAAGTGTGTTTGAATTACAACCTGCTGCCATTTAGGTGGGCTTTCATCCTGGTGAGCTGCACGGCAGACACAAAGCCCTTGTGAGGATTTCACTTCACTATGAATTAGTGTCTAACATTGAGAATGCCTTTCATCATCGGCTTGTATTGCCTTCAGGTGTCTATAAATTCCTCTCAGTCTTTATGTAGCACTTGTCTATCAGACCATGTCATCAATTTTACTGCAGGCAAGAGGCAGACACACCTCTTCCTGAGACACAGACAACACAACAATTACCACAGCCACTCTTGCATTATCATTTCATATCAGCTCATTGCCAACTGCTAATCACCCACGACTCGCTGTGGAAAACACGTCACCCTTTCCAGGCTCTCTTCACCTCACTGGTGCTGAGAGCTGCAAGGTTAAGATGGTCTCATCATTGACTATGCCAAGCTCCCATGAAAAAAACCCAGGCATTGCATGCTAGCTGAATGGAAATTAATAGCTAAAAAATACTTATAAAAAATAATAGGGACTTTCAACTTTTTTAACCAAGTCTGTGCTGCACTTGTGTGTAACGTAAGTTGTTTTGTTAAAGAAGAGGTGAGGAAGAATTATGTCTTTTCTTTTGATTTTAAAATAAAAACACATGAGCATACCTATCCCTCCAGGAACCAGGCAGGTCAAGAGGTGGGGTAGGGAGGGCCTAATGTTGAGGGTCAGCAGCTTATTCTTACCTGTGGTTAAGAGAAATCTAAAGCTGCAACCTTCCCTCACAGCTGTTTGGTTAAACGTGCTGGTGCTAACATGAAAGGTTGTTCATTCACACCACCCCTGCCATCAATCCACCGTGAGATTCCTCACTGAGACACAACAGTCTAAGGAGAGGAACCAACCAAAGCATTGTCTATCTGAAGATTAAAATCCTTCACCTAAATTCACATTTCAGGGCTTAATTCTGACCCCAGTTAAAATCTGCACTTTGAAACAATCAGTAAAATGAGTTCAGGTAAATCACCTTCGTGGCTCAAGTTATGTTGTTTGGCACAGAAGAACCACCCACTCGTAAATCAGTTACTCCTTCTCAGAGTAACTCCTGTCTCAGGGTTGGAAAGACACAACCTGGGAACTCTGCAGCTTGTGATTGCTGACCCACACTTTCAACACACTGCTGTAGCCACGAGATGCAACTAATTTGCACTGCAAAGCACCCTTTTTTTAATGGTATCCCAAGGAAGTATTTCAAGGAACTGAGTTCAATGCAGTCTCTCACATTTTAGTAGTGACTGTATCCCCTGCAGAAATGGAGCATCCTGCTGCTTTCCCACTTCCTGAAGAGCACGCCCCAGCAGCTATTCCTCTCTGGGTTCCCACTGCACAAGGGAACAAATGCTCACCATTGAATGATTCTTACAAAACAGTTCAGTCTTCAAACTGCAAAATTTCATCCAAATGTGTATTTTGCTTGTCACTCCTTTTATTCTGTTTTCATAGGAAGGAAGTAATAATAAACAAATTACTGCACAAAAGCACGCGAGCTCTGGCGGGCAGTTTCAAAGATATGGACAAAAACTGGTCTATTCACTGCAAGCGTCCTACTTTTACAATCTCTCTGACCAGGATGCAGAGGACTAATTCAATGGTTCCCGATGGAAAAATACCTAGTGGGCGTGTTCCATTTCCAGAGACAATGGTTTGCCATGCAGAGCTTTTCTCTTCCTCCATCCATCTAGTCCCCTGCCTTTATTTTTCTTTTTTTTTTTTTTTTTAAATATTTTAGTATTCTGTTCTTAATNGAAGACGAGAAAGAAAAACGGTGTGGGAGGGGTAGAAGCTTTTCAGGAAGGCTGGGACTTTACTATGTACTATTTAGTCAGGGCAGGCTGCTTCCCACAGACAAGTCCACATTACGTGGACTATATATGGTAGTGGATGTCAGAAAGAATCATGTTAATCAATTCAAAGAGAATCAGGTCTAACACAGGACTACAAGTATTTCAGATTTAATTCTGGAGAAGCAGGCTAAACACAGCAGACCATGCAATAAATGCTGCTGAATCCACAGCCATTCACATGCCAACTGAGGGCTGACTCCCTGGCATCAGCAAGTCCATTTGCTCCCTGCTCTTCCAACTATGACAAGGCTTTTATACATGAGACACCAGGCACATAAAACGAACCTGTGAAAAACTCATAGCAGAGATCCCATCTTCCAGTGTTTGCATCTCACAATAGCACTGCCCACAATTACAGTTTCAGTACCATTTGCAGGCCTCTGACAAAGCAAAATTTCCATGTTTTATGCAAAGCTATTCCAGTCACGGATTAGAATCTCATTAAAACAACACCCTCATTGTCCCCTTTAACAGCATTGTTTGTTAGGAATGGAAGAACTATCCAATGCGGTTTATTTATCAATATTTCTCTTTGGCTCCCAAAGGCATGTGCCTGCTCTCCCTTTGCAACTGAACTTAATTGACAAAGTAGTCTGAGATTTAAGACATATTCCAGGTCTGAGCCTGAATTAGAAGATCTCTCGTATTTCTGAAATCTGTTTAGTTAACTTGTTTGTTTTGGTTTGTGTTTAAGCTTTCTTCTCTCTTCTTCCCCTTCTATGGCACTTTAATGCTCTTCCAATTAAAATATGTTTCTAGCCATAGTCTGTCCTTTTCTTTCCTCTCCAGGACACACTCTCTCAAAGGTGTTCCTGAGCCCTTTCAGAGTGACAGGTGTTCTACACCTGGTGAGCCTCGCCTCTCTGGAGAGATGTTTGCAACCACAGCATCTACATATTCAACCATGGGGATGGGCAGGCAGAAAAGGCTGAAAAGGTGAGTGTGGCTACAACAGAAAATAAAGAATTCTACCAGTACAAAGGCCATGGCACTCCCATTATCCTGGCAATCTTCCTAGCATGTCAGAGTTAGAAACACTGAAGACATAAAAAGGCATTTTCTAAACTGTTGTGCCTATTTTTGAGATTGTCATCTTTCCCATTATCCTCATAGATCACCAATGAGAATCTAACACAGAGGAGTGGTTGTCATGAAGGTATTTCCATAGCATTACTTGTGGGATTTTAGACAAGTTTATGTGGGTGGAAACCTGTTTTGGCTGTATAGTATTCATCAGAGCAAACGTGGGAAAAGACTCATTTCAGGAATTGGGCCTGAAAAATGGCCCTTTTTCTACCACATATGTAGTGATTCTAAAGAGGGAAAAACCTGTCTTTCTATTTAAGATTATAGTAATTGTAGTTAGCAAAATTTAATTTATGGTTTTGACTGACCTGTGACAGAAAGGAAAAATATGTCACATGGCAAAAATTATATTATCTATCAGTGGAGATATCAGTATTAGGTATGATACAGAATAGGCTACCTGCCATTTTGAACTTTCTTTCCCCCAGTTTTGAAACCTGTGGGGACAGCCCAATACATTGCGCCACCATCAACTCTTCACATCAGGTAAACAAGACCTGTGACTTCACTACCAGAAGAAAAAACTAATTTACTTCATGCCACACTATTTTCAGATTGATTTTTACATCTACTTGGCTGGGAAATCCGAAGTTCAGAGCTCTTACTATCCCATCTCTGCCCTCCAAACATGCACATGTATACATATCATCAGAGGATTTTTTTCCACTTTTGCAGCTTTTCTTTGTTTCAACAACAATCTGGATGGAGAAATAACAAAGCTCAGTCCTCCCTCCCAAAATGATCTGCTTTTAATCACAAGTAACATTTAAAACAGACATTAAAAAGGAGAGGCTGCCCCTTTATAATTATGGAGCTTGATAATTACCTGGTGACTTGTAACAGACCCATTCTCAATGCATCTTCCTTCCTCTCTCGCTTGATAATGTAATCTAATCTCTTGGCTATGCTTTCATCTGGCATCCAATGCTGCATATTGTTTATCAAACAACAATCTTTTCTTAGGTAATGACAGAACAAAGGCAAGGAAGAGCAACTATGGTAATACTACAGCACTTACCACTTCAAAAGTAACTGAATCGGTATAATTTACATTGCCTGTGTGCTTTTTCTCTTCTTTTGCATCCAGTATTATCTCCTCTGTGCAAGACCATGACCCACATTCACCCTTTTGCTGGACACTCTC
Source organism: Daphoenositta chrysoptera (assembly GCA_013397915.1). Classification (NCBI taxonomy): domain Eukaryota; kingdom Metazoa; phylum Chordata; class Aves; order Passeriformes; genus Daphoenositta; species Daphoenositta chrysoptera. The sequence continues at coordinate 1,268,717 of VZRO01005860.1, forward strand.
TATATTTACACCTTACAGAAGCTATTGTGCAACATGTCAACAGTGGAAGTCAAAACTAAAAACACATACAGAAAGCTGAGATATTCCATATATGTCTTCGTATTTGAAAGCACAGGCATTTTCTATGACAAGAAAATCATGTGCCTCAAGTTCCTTTCCTATCACAAAGTCTTAGCAATAACATGCAACAACTACTTAAACACAGATCTTAGTCTCTCAATATCACATTCAGAAATCCTGATAAGACTCTAAAACACAAATTTCTCAAATTTTTTATACCTCAATGTTGATGAGAGGTCAGGCTGCAGAAGCTTTTGCTTTGGATTTTCCAGGGCCAATGATCCTGTTTCCTAGAGATGCCTGTACTTCATATTCTCCGTGTGCCTTAAGTTCAGCAGTTCCTCAAATTCACAAATCAAAGCAGGATGATCCCTGCAACATCCCACTCCTGTTAGGTTCAAGACAACAATTCTGATGTAGTCAAGAATGAGGGCCCCAAAGCCCCAGTATTTTGACAGTTCACAACTACAAGGACAACCAAGGGTGGCACAGTAGTAAAAATAAACCTGCCATCAGCAATTAGCAGTTTGGTATCAAAATCAGACAGAAACAGCTGGGTCCGTCTTATAAATGGTATCTGGAGATCTAAAATAGCACTAATCACTGCATTTCCAGCCTGATCACTCTTACCAGGTGTCTTTTACCACAGAAAAAGGTAAAACAATTATAAAATAGACCCAGGTAAAGGAAGAGATAGATGACTATAAGGTATGCAGATATTTAGTACAATATTAAACTAAGCTTTAAGATTTTTATACCAAAAGAAACTGACTACATGCATTATTATAAAAAGAAAGCCCTCGAATACCACTCTCAGAGTCACACCCTTGTATTTATGACCTATTATCACAGCATAATAGCTTTATGGTGTATGACACTGACCCAAACTAATACTAAGATAATGATCATGCACTTCCCCTGCTCACTTTCCCTGTGATTTGGATAGGTTGAAGGGAGAAATTCCATCTTCTGTAAGCGTAATTTGAAGCACACAGCTCTGGTGATGCTCTCCGAAGGCACAGCACAACCACCTACTTAAATAGGTATGAACCAATGAAGGACTGAGGTTAGCAAGTCAAAAACCACAGAAAAATGTGGTTGTGTGGGTGTGAGGATGCTGCCAAGCTGTGATGCTGTTACAGTCTCTGACTGAAAACATTAATCTGTAACAGGCAAATCTGGTCAAGACCAGTGCTACAGGTAGGGTAAATGCGGTAACAGCATGGCAAATCAAGTGTGGGGTTGGTATATTCTTCCACAATTCATTAGAAAATGCTCACAATTTTTTCATGCTTATTTTGTGAACTGAAAAAACAAATTTAAAAGTTGTGAAAAAAGTAATTGCTATCCTTCATCACAGTATGATTTCAGAAGCCTTTATAATAATGGTGTTTGCAGACATACACATGGTTACATACAAATTTATGAGGACATGCCAAGGTGAAAGCTTTGCTGACAGAACAGCAAACTATTTTGATTGACCAGCAAGAGGAAAGGCCCCAGGATGCAAAGAAATTAATACCTAAATAAATAACTCGCAGCACTCCCTGCGTGTGCAGGGGAAGTTGTTATGACACAGAACAGGTGTGGAGCTTCGGCTCGACAGCCACGCACGACTTCCCATTACAGACCTATTGCTTCTGGGACCACTTACACTGCCTTCAGCCATGAGGGTCAGGCTGGAGGTGAGGGGAGCTGAGCCACATCCCATCAATCCAGCACACAAAACCTGTCTCTTTGCATTTGCTGCAGGAAGAGACCCTACATGTGCTGTCCTTCCCGTGCTTTCCTGCTCTGGCCTCTCCTGCCTAAGGGAAAAAGGGAAAAAATGGTCACTCTGAGGAGCTTTAAAATAAATAGTATAGATCTGAACCCAAGGATGCTAATAATTTAATTTTTTCCCAATCACCTGCATAACAGCAGTGAATAATTAGACGGATTAGGCTGTTCCTAATGGTATTTATTTTTAAGCAGTTACTACCCAGTCCGGATGGCAACAACAGGGCTGTAATTTGACCTTAACATCTTTTCACCTTAACACGAAGTAACTCCTCTCACAGCAATTCCATTTGTATCCCCCCTGGCAAAAGGGTAGGTCATGAGAAGAAACCCAGGATAATTCAAACCCAATTAATTCATGTACCAGTTCGATTAATACAGCCCTCAGACTAAACACATTTCTCCACACCCCATGAGGAGCAGCTCTGCTGGTTTTGCCACTGTAGTATTTATCAAAGGAAAAACAGCTCGCAGCAATCACTGCCGTACAGTGTCACTGCCTGGTGTGGCTCATTCAGATCCAGTTTATCCCCGGGCAACCCCATGCCAGGTCAGACAAACACATGGATTGTCCTGCTTTGAAGTCAGCTGATTCTCCAATTGAACTCTAGCTTCTCACACTACTGCAGATAACAAAATAGTTTATACAGGAAGTGCTGCCAAACCATCTGTCAATCAAAAATGCCACAATTTTTACTAAGCACCCACCCCTTGTGCAGTGCACTGGTTGCTACCAATAAAAAGCTCAATTTTGGAGCAGTTGAAAGTGTTAAAGTAAATCTGCACCTGTTTTTGCATCTAAATCTGTGGCATGTTAGCAGCTCCAGTTTCAGGTCAGTCTTGGTCAGAGCTGACAGGGTGGGAAGGCAGCAGACACTCTGCAAGGGTTCTGCAGCTGCGGAGGCAAAGGAGAGGGAGGAGAGGTACCTGGAGCACATCTTCAGCTCCCTTCTATAATTCCATAATAAGCTTTATCAGCCACTGATTACCCCAGTCTATAAGAAAACTGCATTAATTAACATTCCCATTGCTGTTTCCCACCTTTCTTACCTTCTGTAATGAAATCTTAGCACAATTACTACCTCTATTTTATTATAAAAGAGGCACACTATGATTTTACAATAAGAGAACGTTTATCAGTTAAAGTGTGTGGTTTTAAAAAATTTAAATTGTAGTTGTTTTCTCAGTTTTCTAAGAAAGTACTGTAACAGCTGAATAAGGAAAGGTTATTTTAACCTCCAAAGGCTATTGTTCCCTTTTTTCTCCCAAAATTTGTCTGGAGCCAGACAACACAAGGCTGCTGTGCCCTGGGCTAGAATGGAAGGGGGAGGAATGATAGGAGGGGGGTGCCTGTTTACAATTACTCCATTCCTGTTTTTAATGAATCTTTCTGAATGACCACTAAGTGCTGGTTTTGTTCTTTGGAACAAGGGAGCTATTACTGGAGGACTAAAAAAAGGAAGGAAAAGGGAAAGCAAACGGAAAACTGCCAAACTCCAGGGCGTTTCAAACACTTCAGCTGCATGTCCCGGAGGTAATCTGCTCCACAGGCACAAGGCTGTCCCCACACATTTGCAGCCTCTTTTCTTTCCTCTCCTTTGACATGCTAAAATGAAACAGCTGAGATAAGGGGGGACAGGAGATAGTCAGAGCTAAAGTAAGAATCAACAGATAGTTACTAAAATATGAAGAATTATATTATTCAAGTTTGAGTAACTAGAACTTAATCACTGTCTACATTTGGCTACTACTGCCACTTGCAAACCTGAATTCCAGAACCACATAAGGGGGTGGGGTCACTCTTGCACCATCATCTGCCTTCCCTGCACACCATCTGATAGTTGCCCTTCTCAAGAATCTGCCAGTCCAGACAGCTGCCAATAAGCCAAAAAAAAAGAAATTCACCAAGAAACCTGGCTTTCTGATTTTTTTTTTTCCCTAGGCTGGTGAGGTTGCACAGCATCAGACCTTCTTCAAGTGTAGGCTGGATGGGACCCTGAGCAACCTGGTCTAATGGATGGTGTCCCTGCCTTGGAACTAGATGGTCCTTAAGGCCCTTTCCAACCTAAACCAGGCCATGATTCTGTGATTATTTTAGATATTATTAATTACATATTTTAGAATTCCTTCTTACCATATCTTAATTAAACACTGTCATTTCTCACAAGAACAAGGAGGAGCCAATCTGATGATTAACCAAAAAGTATCACAAGGACAGTCAATATATTTTCATTCAACAAAGCTTTTTCAAAAAAATTATACAGCACAGACCTTCAAAAATGGCATTACATGGAGTTTTTTTGTGTGGTGTGGTTTAAATAGTGTACTGACAGAGATTTAGAGAAAGCTCCTTACAGCCAGAGTTTGAGTAATTCAGCTACATCGCATGTGCCTGAGAAACCATCACATACTTCAGTAAATTACCAAGTTTTTCTACATGCATTACTGAACCTGACATCAATCCACTTTATTGAAAATGTTGCTTAGAAGAAAATAGTTTCCATCTAATCATCAGAAAAAAAAAAAGTGCAGCCCTCTCTGACTTGCTAAATGGCAGTCCATTTATAAAGCTGGGTGGGGGTGGACAGCTTCAATTAGTTAACTGTTCATCATCTATGACATTTGTTTATTTACAAAAGGTACTGGTCTGCTACTGTGTGTGAAACTATCCAAGTTGCACAGGGATGTTAGAAAATCATGGCTGTGATCTCACCTGTCTGGAGTACTGTTCCTAACTGCACTATTTTAGTAGCTTCAAAAGCTGTCAAATAGATCTGGGCATGTAAAAATATAAGTTGTACATGCCTATATTTTGTAGAGGTATTTGCACCTACAAGTGCATGTTAATATTCACCTGCTGCATATAGGGCAAAGAGGGCAGCAGCTCTGCATTGCTTTTCTGCTTGCCTATTCACACTGTATAGAAGGAGGTTTTATTTTTGTCCCAGTTAATTGACAGCATGGTGAGAAATCAACCAAATAAAATTCCAGTTACCTTCAGAGTAAAGTGTTGGATTTTTAAAAATGCAACTATAGTATTATTTCTACTTCTGTGATAAGTAGCAGTGCAAAGGAAAGTTTTCCTTGAACAAAATTAACTGGCAGGCACGCATGGGATTCCTGCCCTATAAAAGTGAAATAATATATATTATTTCACATATTGATTAATCCCATGTGTTTTTGCTACAGCTCACCACAAAGGATTTGGCAATATTTCCACAGCCAACACGATAAAACCAATAATAAAAATAAAATAATAATAAAAAAGCTTGCAACAACATTTTCTCTCATAAAGAAATGTATAAAGCAGAAAACTGCTCTAAACTAGAAAATGAGCAACTATTATTATACAAAAACTACCTATTTTAATGTGTCATTTCACACATACCTTTGTCAGAGAAGAAATATTACTTATGGACTTTCCATCCTTCAAGCTGAGCATATACTTACGGACTTGGAATCACCATGACTCATCTGATGACAAGAAGTTGCATTATTTACACTTTTATATATGGCAACCACATTTTATCTTTCAGGTTCCCTGCCACGGCGGCTGGAACACACATTTTCCTTGAGAGGCAGTGTATGACTCAAATCCAGATGGGCAAATTACCACACATTTGCTGCAGCAAATAAAGAATGTGCTGTGCAAAGGAAGAGTTACCACAACTTTACTGCTGTTTGTGTGTCAAAATCTTCAGCCTCCACTTGGTGAGGACCCTCCAAACTCCAGGAAGCAGAGAGTGACTAAAATCATCAATTTTAAGGACTTACATTCATTTTAAAACACAGACATGACAAAACACATTTATATAATATTTCTTCTTAAAATCTGGATAATTTTATTACCTGAACAAACAAAAAATCCATTGTGTAATCTGGCTAAGATGCTACCTCAGTGACACTGCATGGCAGTGATTGCTATGAGCTATTTTTCTCTTTGATAGCTTTTTGAAGGTGGTTCTTTCATTAGCCACTCATGCCCATTAGTCACCAGGTAGCTGCTTATCCACTCAACGCAATTATCTCCTTCAACTCACAAGGAATTGATATTTTTATTCCATCTTTGTTCCCCATTCACTTTTGCCTTCTTTGTAATCAGCCAAGTTTAAAACTGTAACGATAAAAGCTGTGTTCCCTTATCTGCCAGTGGCTGAACTCCTTGAAGGACTGATGCTGCTCTCTGAGCCTCCTCCACAGCACCGTGTGGGCACTGGCCACATTGCTCCATCCCAGAGCAAAACACTAAACTATTTTTATATCATCCCCATACTGCTCAGCATATATCTTCAAGCGCTTTGTTTGGGTTTTGATTGTTGCTGTACTCAGAGCAGATATTTTCACTGGCACTGGGCCATCCATAAGTAATCCCTCAAACAAATACTTTGCGCTTGGGAAATCTCTGGCAGGACCCTGTAACACACACACACACAAAAAAGAGACCAAAATCAAGCTGCAGCTGCCCTTGCAGGTCTGGTTAACTCCAAAGCATCTGCCTTTACAACCTTTTACCAGATTCTGTGTAGGTTTTATTTCTGAAGCTTAAAGGAAGAACCATCTGCAAGGAAAACCAGAGAGTCTATCCTGTAGGCACACTGCTGACAGAAGGGCAACTTGGGGTCCTCACCTCTTGGGGCTGGCAGGGACAGGTTTTTTCCTGTACAGTGCCCAGCATAGTGCTGGTCTATCACCACGGCTCCCAGGAGCCTTCCTGCATTTACTAAGATAAATAGCCAATCCACAGCCCAGATACTTTCCATCTGGATGATGAGAACGATTTGTGGTAGCAGGAGGATGTTATTCTGTGCATGGACCAGCCACCCGAAAACCCCACCACAGATACATAGCCTGTGGATTGAACCACTATTTGCAAGGCAGAAGAAAAATTATTTCTTTTAAGAATTGGCTTCTCTTTCTACCCCTAAGGAGGAATGTGGTGCAGTGGTTACCAGCATCACAACCAAACACAGACTTCTCTCAAAGTCCGGGTGACTAAATAGATGCTATTTAAGAGCTCTGGTGCAGCTACAATTAGACCTCTGCTTCTCCACAAGCATCTAATATGACCACAAGCAACATCTCAATCATGTCATTTGCAAACAGGGGGAATGCTCCCTGCTTGCCTTCTGTCTGCAGTACTGTGCCATGACCACCATAAAATCCAGAGAACTAACATCCACTCAACAAAATAAGATTTGTCTGGATACTTTTGCCCTTTTCTTTGCCACAAAGGACAATGAGGGGACCTCAGAATTCCCAGCTCTTTTCTCTCCCCAAGCCCAAAGTCCAGCTTCATGCTTTGCAGACAAGACATCATGGAGGATGAGGCTGCAGCTACACAGAACGCAGTATGTTGTCCAGACTACCCAAAACACAGAGAAGATGCTTGCAGAACTTTGTGATAAGCTGATTAAATTTGCTGAGCAAATATATTTTCCATGGCCAAATCTAGGTGATCCCTTCCAGGGACAGCAATCCTCCTGTTTGGATCATCACCAATGCTCCAAAGATAAAGAGCCTGGAGTTTTTCAGAGACTTGATTTAATCTAGACAAATTATTCCTTTTTTTTTTTTTAATTCTCAGAATCATCTGCAACATTGTCCTGGAAACTTCAAGAGACAAGTCAGCCCAGAACTAACACCAAGCCCAGAATGTTTCAGGCAGAGTGGTTAATGTTGGACATTATTTCTTTAGGGGTATATAGGTTTTGATACCACAGCAGTCAAAGAATCTGAAAGAATTGAGGCTATTTTTCTTTTTAGCCTTGCTTGGCTCACATCATTCAGGGAGAAGGCACAGCTGCATCAGCAGAAAGTCTCCACCAGAGCCTTCTGCCAACTTAGCCAGAGAAATGCAGCTCTTGGACATTCAGCTACACCAGCACTGTCACAACCGTGTGAACCTTGTCAGCAGACCAGACATGAGCAGGGCTTCAGGCAGGCAAATCAAAACTGGTGCCCAGGGGAGTTGTGTTGCCAAGTTACTTAAATTTCTGTGAATTCAGGTTTATGTGTAATTTGATTGAATTTCTTTTCAGTTCAGGGCTTGCACATACAGCATTGCTACTGCTAGCAATTGCCAGCTGACACTTCTCTGGGAAGGATATCTTGCATGGAGATTAAAGAGAAGGCAGGAAACAAGGGTATCTTAAAAGGAAATTCCCCACATTTTTTTCCCCTCTCAGACTATAAAACAGGACGAAGATGAGTTCAGGATTAAATACACAATATCTTTGGGGTGTCACTTATAAACCAGTTGAAAATTGAAGTGAAACTGAGAGCACAACACCACAAGACTGGATTTTTTTCTACAGTATTTTCATCAGAGATTTTACCTGGCAAATATACAAAGCTACAGCTAGCAGCTTAAATTCGAAGGAGAAAAAAATACCCTCCTATTTCTTACTTTTTCTACGTATTTTGGAATATAAGAAACCACTTCACACATCCTGGAGAGCAGTGGTGTGCCTACATAACATGGTAAAAACTAATTAAGAGGTAAAGAAAACAGAACCAGTGATTCAGCCCAGTGTAAATTTTGTGCACTTTAAACAAATAAATAATAAATATTAACATTATCAGAGGGCTTTCAACCCCTTAATAAAGGCTAAGCGTTTTCTAATAATTTCAAATTTCATATAAAAAAAAAGTCACTATTACTGTTATCTCTTAATCTTTTTCTCCTTCTCTAGAGACTCAAAATAAATTTCAGAACTAACCAGATGGTCAGTAAGCATTAGCAAATGACTTTTGATAATAAAACCTTATTAGTTCTGACCTGATCTCCATCATGCATTATCAGCTTTGGCCATCATAAGAACTTTGCAGTCCCACAACCACTACAGACAAAACTTGGACACAAAGTCTGGTGGAAACCTTCACTCCCCAGGCTCCCCACGGCCCCCTGATTTTTCGCAAGTGACTTTAAATGGGACTAGGAGACACATAAGGAAATTTGTACTTACATTAATAGCTCGTTTGTTATTAAGTTTTCACTTCCTTTTAACATTAACATATTCTGCAGATTTGCTATTCCATGTGACAGTATTTCAGGCTTCCTGGCAAGGCACTCCAGGTGCAGAGAAGATTCCTTGCTGAAGCCACAATTTTCCCTTTATGCTTTACTAGAGCAAATTCAAGCCAGAGTAACATAAAGCAAAGAAACAAAACCATTGCAGAGCTGTCATTTAAAAACACAGATTTTTAAAAGGCTTTAGGGCTATCATTTATGAAACACAAAGAGATTTCCTTCTTTAGCAGTGTTCCAACACATTACTCTTTCGTGCTTACTCCAAGACATGAATATACTTGCCTCAAATGTCAGTGAGGTATTTATACAAAGGCAACTCTTCAGAAACCTATTATTGTGAATACAAAACAGGAAGTACAGTAATTCCACCAGTATATGTTAAATAATGCTCAGTATAAACTGTGCTCTTCAATTAATAGGCAGTGTTAATCCCTCCAGGGAAAAGGGAGATGTGAAGTGCAAACTGAAAATACTGACTCATGATAAAACCTTTGGGTATTTTTCCCCACAAAGTTTTTTGTTTTGTTGGTTTGTTTTTGATTAGGGGGTTTTTTCCCCCCTCCCCTCCTAATAGCAGACAGGAGAAAACAGAAGATAGAATTTGCAATATAAATTTTAAAAAAAGCATAACAGTTGAAGTTCAATGACATTGTAAAGTGAAAAACATGAAAATATAATAAAATAATAGTACAATAAATGCATAATGATACTTCAAACCCTACAACTCCTTTCAGTTCTCATGCTTTCAGTAACTAAGCCTTGGGATAACTGTATTACATGGAAGGTGCAGCTCTAGGAAACTACTCCATCAACAACTTAAATACAGCTGTACTAGTTTACAAGTGTCACAATTAGTTAGAACAGGATGTAAATAAAAAGACCATGTAATACTGAATAGTTTTCAGCCACTTAGCTGATATCCTACCAAAAATAATTAAACTACAAGCAAAAAGTGTAAAAAAATTTCTTTTCTTTATAAGCATTAACTACCATGAATTAAAGAAACGTATGGTTTTTATTTAAAAAAAACCCCAAACTGATTAATAAAAAACACATTACTCCCTAGTGAGACAGACAATCCAGGTATATAATCAAAGCTCTTTCCTCACACATGTTGAATAAGAAAATATTTTTAAATAGACAAATCTCTAGAACTCTAGTGAGACAACCTAATCAGCATTGCTCTTTTCAAAACATTCACAGATGCTGTAAAAAAAAAAAAAATTCAAGAGCTTCCCAAGTCCAAAGACCTGAAAGAAACACCCTATGCAAATCCCAGACAGACAGAAATCAAAGCTTCTCTTTTCTAAGGTCTGACAACAAACCTATATCTATTTACAAATGTGAAAGAACATCTCTTCACACACAGCTCTGCCACAGAGTCTCTCTTCCCACTTTCTCCTACAGGCACGGTATTTGGAAATCTCCATGCAAGCTAAGAGATGGAACTTTGGTTTGACTGCCATCTGCTGATCTCAAGTTTTGGGAACCTGAAGAGCGATTTAAAAACGTGTGCACAAAACTATCATAATGTTCAGCGTTTCTTCTTCAGTTCTTGGTAACAAAGAAATTAGATAACTAGAGATAACAGGTGTCTTTGTTTAAAGAAATAAAATTAGACCAGGTATCCAGATATTTAGCATCCTTTAGCTAATATTCACATAAGCAAAGCCAGAAAATTTAATAATTTCATGTGCATGAATAAGATGACTTGAAACAAAAGCCCAGGACCACTGTGATAGTAAGAAACAGAGAATCAGGTGCAATAGCTACTCCTTAGAGAAAAGGGAATCACAGTTGAAGCAACCATTCTAAAAAAAAGGAAAATGTAGAATAATAATAGACTACCTTTATATTCTTCCACAAGGGAGAACACCACAACAACCCATTTTACCACAAAAATATTCAATATTATAAAAAGTCTTTGTTTCATCATACCCTAATGAAACACACACACATACACAACAGAAAGCAAATTCACCTTCAGGACCCTGACATTTGTTGTTTTATTTCCTTGAAGAAAGCAAATACTCAGTGAGGGGCTGAGGTGGCTGGTGATGCTGAATGATGGAATCAAAATATGAACACAATTACATCAACCACTCCTTTTGGAAGAGACGACATGTGGATAAGGTCAGGACTTGAAGTGGGTTTTTTCCTAACCTAGTAGTTTTTTTATCAGTACAAGCCACCATTTAGACACATCACTACTGCTCAAAGCTGAAATTGAAGCAGCAAGAGATTTACTCTAATGTTCCATACAAGAATAGTTCTCCAGGCAAAACCAGCTTTATCTGGTGTATCTACAAAAGACGACTGTGCACCCTGTGCATATGCAGAAAGTTATCAGCCCAGGGCATCAGGACCATCTGGCTGAGAAAGCACTGCATTCATTTTCACTCTCACCCTCGTTTTTGGTGAGGTGGGAGAACTCTTATATCCCACAAGTTTTTTCTCAATTTTTTCCTTTGGCAAAGCCTAGTTCTTTCACTCTGTTATTATATGGGAAAAGTAGAAAAACGGGTGATTATATTAATATAATTATTATTTAGATATGTTATATAAATATATTTATATAAGCAGACAATGTTAAAGCTCAAAGCATTCAGAATTGCCAACACAAGCACTGTTTCTGCCCAGTTTGTATGCATGGTGTATTTCTGCCTAATCAGATACTGACTTTAGCCACCTTTTTCTAGTTCCTAAAATTTCAATTCTGCAAGCATTCAAATACACACCGAGCTTTACAGTAAAGCATATACATAAATGATTCCAGTGTTGGAATCAAATGCAATCCTCAGTTGATGGGAAAAGAAAACAGTCTGAGCATGGACTGAAGGAGTTCCAGGTTAAGATCCTTTGTATCGGTATTTTTAAGAGACTAAGATCCACATGAATTAAATGTAAACCCATGGAAATCCCACCACAGAAGAAAAACAAAAAAACCAAAACAAACTAGGCTGTGATTTGAATAATGAGTTTGGATTTCTCTGTGAGCCCAGAACTTCAGGTGGCATGCCAGGTTCACAAATTCTGGCGATTTTGAATCAAACCACAACTTTTCTTCTCTTAGAACAGTACTAATTAAAATAATTTATTTCAAAACATATTCACTGTCTCAGAAAGTTAATGGTTCCAATTAATACTTTTCCTTTTCCAAGAGCCTACATTATTTGTGTTCTGTCACAGCATTGCTGGCAGATGACGTCAAAATATGCCTTTGTTGTGGAAATGTGTCTGCTTAAACAGTTTCTTTATTTGTGATGTGGCATCTCCTGTGAAACATACTCTGTTTTCACATGAAAAACAAAGGCAGGACAGAGTCCTATTATCTACAAAGCCAGTAATGGTCTTGTACAAGTCTTGCACATGATCTAGAGCCTTCAGTGGCAGCTTCTTTCCTTTCCCTGCTCTGTCCACTAGAGAGACAAGTAACTGAAAAAGAAAAGGTAACCTAAAAAAGAGGAAATACAAAACTTCCCCTTCGGCTACAATGCTGAAATCCCTTCATAGGCAGTGGGGTTGCACAGAGGGAAGAACTTTGAGCTCTGTGAATGTTAATCAGCAGTTTCTGGAGAAGCAGTGATGGAGCTGCACCTAATGCCTCGATTACAGTGCCCACAGCAATTACAGCTCTTCCACTTTGTTTCCATCACTCTTGTTCACGATGAACAGAGGAGACAGGTCTTCAATAAGGAGGTGTCAGTCTTCTATAGGTAGTACACTGCCAGAACTATGGCAAGGAGCACAACCTATTTCCATGTCACTCTGATTCTTTGCACTCTTCCATCCCTTGATGACACTTTTTGTGGAGAGCAGGCAGACAATTGAAGCAACATCATAAAGTCCCTCCCTGCTCATACACAGAATCAAACCATCATTTAAGAGTAATATCCTCTGAAGCCAGTCCTTCTGGGTGAAGAATAAGGTTTGCACTGCAGCTCCCCTGGGAAATGTATTGTTTCTAAGTCTAGGTAAGGAAGCTCAGACGAGCACAAGGAATAGGAACCAATAGGGAAATCTATGATGAAGTCAAGTTACATTTCCTCACACCCACTCAAATGGCATCGCTAGTGCATGAAGACAACAGAGAAGCTCAGATATCAGAGCAAACTGGTACTTAAGTACTAAAACAGGTATTTAAAGGCTTTAACACACTTCAGCATTAAATGCATGAAAGAACAGTGTTTCAGTTTTACATATAAAAAACACAATTTTGTAAGCTAGCAGAGGGTATTTACATTCCTTAATAAAACTAAAATAAATGGCCATTTTATAGGTGCAGGAACATGTTCCAAGGTGTGTGTTTGCCAATTACACACACCCCACATGCTGACTGATGAACACTCACACCCTGGCGTGTGTTCTTGCTTACATAGCTCACGTGCCTCCCTGTTAAGTAATGGAATAAGACTTGCCTTGCAAACTGGCGAACACTGCCTCTCCTCACTCAGTGACTTCTGCAGAAAGCATTCACTGCTAAGAAAAACAACTTCTGAAGCAGAGCTAAGCCCTTTGCAGTCTGAAGAAGACTTACTCTTGTCTGCAAGAACCAACGCTGTGACCCCTCCATTTTCTGTGCCACTCTCAGGAGTGTTTTCCCCCAGACTGGGCTGGCATTCAGCACTTTTCTTGTGCCTCGCTGCCTACTGTAAAGACACAGCCCTCCTTACAGGTTTTTTTCCTACCACCTAGTAAATCTCAATAACTGCCTGTTTCACTGTTTTCCTCTTTATAAACAGATGGGCAGGCTTAGGCTCTCCACACAACAAGGTACACTGTGATATGGAGACAAACTTCTTTTAGAATGATCATTCTCTTTGATTTTTTTTTTTAATTTTTGCTTTGCTTCTACTTGCTTATTTTGCACCCAAAGTTGCACCAATGACAGTGTCAATCTTATTGTTCTTCTCCCTTTCCTTTTCAAAACCAATGCACAACAGGGCAAAGGAATACAATTTCCCTCAAGCCCATTATATTGTGTGATGCTTTATCTCTCATTCCTCTGTTTTCAGTAAGAGTCCAACTGTGCTTGTCAGGATCTGTCTGTAGATAACAGCATGTACTGGCAGGGGAGAGGCCTTTCCTGTTACCTCTCTATTGCAACACAATACAGACCCCTTCATCTCATCTATTTTTCATGTATAAAATTTACACCTCCTTTATGAGGTTTAATACCAAAGAAATTATGTCATATAGGAGCCATAATTTCTAATGATAGAGTTATTCAAAGAAACAGGGACGAAGACTGATGGTAAAGAACTGTCCAAGACTCTCAGGAGACTTAGCAATTGGATAATGTTCAATGTAAGTAAAGGCAAAGCACCGAACATGGGAAATTCAATATTCTCTTCATAAATAAACGGATGTGCCATGAGATGAATCATTACCACTTCTAGTCTTAATAGACAGTGATGAAAACTCTAGTTGGGTTCTTGGCAGCAGTCAAAAAAGCAATTCTACTGTTAAAAATTCAGAACTGCTAATAAAAGGGTAAAGATCAAACCAGAAATCATCATTATGCACCCACACAAACCCATGGTGTACCCACACCTTGGATGCTGCATGCAATCTTGGTCCCCTTCCTTCCAAAAGGATCTAATAGATCTGGAAAACATTCAGAGGAGGGCAGCAAGGATGATCAAAGGCATAAACCAGTTTCTGTTTAGGAATAGCTGACTCTCCTTTCATTCTGCACAGAACAATATCACACAATCAACAACTAAAAAAGAAGTTCCCAAAATTATCTTTTCCAGCACCTAAATGGGAACAGTACTCCAAGATGCTGTAGAAAGCAATCAGAGTTTTGTTGTAAAGTGTGTTCAAAGCACATATACCTGGTATATGCTTCTCTGTAGAACAAAGCTTCATTTGCCACAGAGGGAATACACTTAACATTTAAAGCAAAGGAAGAAGTGACTACATCCTCTTTAATTAAATTCCTCAATTAGGTAAGAATATTTAACAGACATAACTCCCAAAAGAAGCAGTCACTTCATATTTCCAGAACTGCTGAGTCCTGCCTGGCACCACTCAATCAAAATACCCATTTAATTTTCAGACCCTCTGCTCACAATCACCTTGTCATTTACACGTTTTCCTAGGTTATCCCAAAAAGCATTGCAAACTGTCCTGAGTCTGAGCCAACTCTTACAGTTGCCTATACATCAAATCATACATAGCCTCAAACAACACCCAAAATTTTGTTATTATGCATATCCAATCCAACCCTGAGGTATCTAAGCAGTCATCCACCAAGTTTGTACTGTTCACAGGCGATGAAACACCTCACATGGACATGGAGAGAGCCCTACCTTTGCACTTGGGTGCACAGCAATCCTTCCACACATTTTATGAAATTATACGTTGTTAATCAGACAGCTCCAGATTCCTCCCTTTCCTCTTATGCTACTTATTACAGTACTGCATTTAGCTTTATGTCAAGAATTTAACTAAGATCTTATAGAAAGAACCTGTCTTTCCTGAACAAACTTATTGTCTTTCAGTGTTCTATGTACTGCACATGAATGGTATTTCCATTTATCCCTAAAAATATGTACATCATATTGTGCAAGACGTCCAGCTTTCATCACTGATGGGGCAAATAGAATTTAAAGTTGCATCTCCTTTAACACAATAAAAAATTTCTAAAACTAAGCTATTGGAATTTCTGCTTGAGATCTCCTATTTTTCCTTCTTGCCACAGAAATGTCACACAGAAATGGTTCTAACCAACTGAAAGGACTAATCTAATCTCCATAATCTAATATCCATAAAGAACCTTGAGTAAAAGATTACTAACATCCTTACTGAGAAACAAGTGCACAGCAGCTAATCCCTAAATTCAGCAGCTCTTTAAAGTCCTTTACTGATGTAAAGATCTTGACTGTATTCCAGCTTGCTCATTATAAGGCTCTGAGGTTCAGAGGTTTCCTAAACCTAAAATGAGAAGTGAAAAAGTCACAATCTTTAAATGTGCAACCAAATAGTGACAGTGTGCACTGGCCATTGCATCCTCCCAAGCTGCCCTGGGTTCTGAATGACACTAAACCAGTGACCTGTACAAACTTGGGCCTTCCATTTCACCACGACTTCCCTTTTTACTGGAACAGTTCCCTACCCTATTAGGGGAGAGATAACTATCAACAGTTAATATAGAACTCACTCAACATTTTATATTATAAAATAATCCATTTAGTAGCTTATGTTATTCCAAGCTTTGACCTTCTTGTCCTTTCCAAGCTGGCTGGCTGCCTTAGACTGATTTGTTTTGTAATGCTCCAGTCAAAACATTTCAGCTGTTGCATGAGAAGGAGAACAGGAAAAATGTCGCTTTATTTACAGTTCTTAAAAATTAATAAAAATAAAACTCTTTCACCCTAACCTTTGGACAGAGGTCTTGAGACCTGACCACATTAGGATGACTTGAAACATCTCAATTTGAAAAAGCTTTGTGAGGCTTCTTGACATTTTGTGGACACATTTTCCAAATTTTGCCCACTCAAAGACTGATCTTACCAAGGCTCAAGGAGTCTGGAGGCCATGCTGCACCTAGGCTCCCAAAATGACAGCAGGGAAGCGACCTCTCTCCTTACGGGAGTTGTTAGAATACAGTCAAGCAAAGGAGAAAGAAGACACCAGAAAGAAAAGCCTGATATGAACAGTGAACACATTGAAAACCAAGAGTATGGACACTGGGGCAAAAGCACACTTTTGTTGTCAGAAAATATCCTGGGTAACAGGCAAAATCCCCATTCTTGCACAGTAAACCCCACCAAAAAAACAACAAAGGAATTGAATGTTGTCAATTTATCACCTATTTCAAGTGAACAAGTTTTTTGTAGCAGACTCAGAGGGTCCTGTATTGCTGACAAGCACGAAGATCTCAGTATGACACAAAATTATGTAACCTGATTATTCCCCCCAGAAACTAGAGATGGTTCATCTGATTTAAACAATGTTAATCAGAGCCCTCAAAAGCAAGGAAATGTGAGTATTAAGGTAATTAGAGTGAAGGCAATCATAATGACTTGAAAAAATAATTTTCTAAATGAATGCAATTTAATTAATCACGCACAGTGCACACATCTTTAATTAATGTAAATAAAGACTGCATTATGATGCACATGCAGAAGATGAATGAATTAAGATTGTACACACAATCTTGTCCATGCCAGTTCTTAACTCATGAGTGTTCGACAAACACAACATCCTCTATAATGCTATTTTAATATAGCATACACAGAAAGATGGACAAACACTGTGCATTTTGCATCCACAAAGAGGAAAGCTGGGCAGAAGACCAAGTCCAAAGCAAGCCCTAAATGTGTCCATGGCTACAGCCCAAGCACCATAACTGCAGCCCTTCCTCGAGCTTCTGCAGCTCTCAGTATTACACTTACATCCCTTCCAGTGTCACTCCCATAAATATTTAAAACCCAAGGCTGTTTGGAATGTCTCTCCTTTAACTGCTATCACTACCCTAATGAAGCTAATTAAATATAACTAAGACTCATGCCATCCAGCACGCTGACTATGGAATATGCCTTGCTGCACTTTGCTTCTCTGCCATAAAGCTCAGTTAACCCCAGTTACAGCCGTGACAGCTCCTGAGGATGCTCCCCTGGGAACAGAGCCAAGCCACCCATCTCTGGGGAGATGCTCAGCTGTACCCATCCCCTGCACGACCCAAACACTGACACAAAGTGGGAAGAGTGAATTGAAAGGATTTAAAAGGAAGAGGTCACCATCACATACACTGTTTTCAAGTTATTCAAGTAGGAAGTGAAAACCCGGACCTTTATAAGCACACACAAGTTTTTGCAGATAAAAGTTGCTGTACAGGTACATGACAATTAGTCATAAAATTAGTGTTACTTCTCTACATAAAGTTGTTTGCTTTGTCACTAAATCTACATGAAGAATAGACTTGACCTAACCCAACACTTAGGAATTTACACCCAGTCTACGTGTACTGCTTACATGCACCTAATTTTTAGAAGCATTATTCATTTTAACCCCATATGTCCCCATGTTATCTTAGAAATACAGCATCATTTCCATGTCACTGTTAAAAAAAAACAAAAAACCACACAAAAGCAACAAAACAAAAAACAACCACAAACCTCCAAAACCACACCTGGTATCACAGTTACAGACTCATTGAACCAGGATGGCATTTACACAACAGACATGAATCTGAGAGCCTTTCCAAGTTCCCACTTTGTCCAGAGGCTTGGTAGCACCCTGTGTAACTTAGCTGGACTGTGACCTCCAGGAAGGAGGTCTGAGTAAGAAAAAACTTTGGCCCATGGCCTTTACCTTTCCATCTCTGTACTTTTCCAAATGAAATAAATACACATTGATACACCTTCAAGTAAATTTTCTGGCATGTGCTACAGGGAAGTTTATGAAAGTGTAAGTGATGCTAAAACACACGACTGAGCCGATGCAAGGAATGCTTTCCGCTATAAACAACAAGAGAAGGTGTATTGACTTTTCTGTTCTATTTGAAGTAAAACTGTTATATTTTTACATACATTGTTTAAACGTATGTTTTCACAGACAAAATAAAGCCAACTTGTCCTGGCCCTATAGTATATCTGCTAAAGGAGAAAATATGCAGCCCAGCAAGTTTTCCCTCCAACCTTTCTTTTCAGGCAAGTAATAAATCTTGAGTGAAAAAGTCACTGTGCTCTTCAGCTGTCACCACTAAGATTTTGTTTTTTAAAACCATAGCAGCCTTAAGGCTGATTTACTACTCAGCCCTCCACACTCTGACAATCGAATAGTTGGAAACAAAAATCACTTCTGCACACCTGGAAATATTTTATTTGCTGTGCTCATGAGAAAACAAAGTTTTCATCTGTGAAGAAAGAGGTGGGGTGGGGGGGGAAGGAAGGGAAAGAGGGAGATTCAGGTGAATCTTAAAACCCAGTTGTTGCCTTAAAGAAATACTCATATATAAATAAGAACACCAAAACTACCTCGACATACTAAGAATGGTCAGGTTCTTTAGAAACCATGGATTCACTGTGTAATCCAGCCTCAAAAGTCTGGAGGTCTCACCCCTTGAAAGTCTCAGCCAGTAAACAGCACTACTCATCAACTTTGTCTGTTCAGCTATTTCAGTCTGGCAGGTGAAAAGAACATGTGAAAACTTTTCAATAATTACATTTTACTCTTTGCCCTTCTTTTTTTTTTTTTTTTAAATAAATGTAAAAATCTTCTAATCACCCTAAAGGGTAAAGATCTGATGTTAATAAAGGCAAAGTTGAATCTCTGAGAAACTTTCCAGAGCACCTCTTTCCCCCAGTCAGAGTTGCAGATTTAAGAAAATTAAGAGGAAAAACTCAAACACATACCAGAGAAAACCAATTGATGGAAAATGTGATGGTGCCAAAATTGTGAAAGTATTTTAGAATATCAGATCCTCTTTTCAATGTCATGTAGTTTGATATCATTTTTCCCTAAAGCTTCATTTTCTGAAAATTTATTATATGCTCCAGAACAATCTTGTCTTCAAAAGAAATCCCACATCTTCTGTTATTTCAAAGAGCCATACTTGCACCTGGGCAAGATGATGTAAGTGCTCTAGGTGCTGGCTGACTGAAATGGAGACCCACAAAATCTCACTCTCTGTTTTTAATCCCAGGGCTTTACAAGAATATGAGGAGTGTCCTTTGACAAGCAGAGAGGCATTTCAGCATTTAAAGTAAAAAAGTAATAATGAATGGTTCAGCAGTGTGGAGAGACGCGGCGATTGCAATCCCATACTTCGATTCCTACTTTGAAATTCTACATCACAAGAATACAACAGCTGGGAAACTTAGGTCTTCCTGCACCATTTCCTTCTAAAAAGCACCCAGTCTTGGGTCCCCTGCCCTCCAAATCTGGATGAAATCTGCACTTCTGAGAAATGGCAGTGAGAGACTTATCCCCCTTTCCTTACTCTGCTCATTCCCTACTACTGCAAGACAAATGATGGATTATGTGGCTTCTAACTCTACAGTCCTACACAACACCTGGGAAAACTGAAATCCTACCAAGTCAGAGTTGTAACACAGGAATAAACTTTAGTGAGATGTATCTGGCTGAAATAGGAATCACAAATAGGCAAATATGTAAATAGAAGAATATATTACATGGTACATGATTGTGCCACTGCATCTGACTGCATCACCTGCTTTGTAACAGCACATAGACATTCCCAGACAATAATGAATAAATGTGCAAGATTCTTTCCTATTCCTTTTAATTTGTAAAACTGCAAACTTAAATATTTTAATTTCTTCCATAAGCCTTCAGAAAGACTGAACTTTGATGTTTTTGAAGAGGAACGATTATTCATTTTTGCTGCAGGCAAGAAATCATAATTTCTTTACTGATTCTGCCAAATGGTTCTAGCACGCATTTTTTATTTTCATCAAAAGAAGCCACTTTAAATTAATATTGTCCCATAACTACATAGTAATCAACATTTGAGGGGCAGATCAATTTGATAAACCTCTGCTTGATTTCTCTGCCCAGAAGACTCCTTCAAATCGAATTGAACCATGGGGGAAGGGAGTTTTATTCCCTTTCCTCCTGCTTGGCAGTTGCGAGGAAGAATATCAGCTGCAGTTCTGTTTTATTTTGTTCATGCAACCAGAACAGAAAACTCACTGTTATCCACGTGACTCTTAAACTAAATAAGCTGAATTCAAAGCCAGTGGTTAACAGAATGAAGTCAACAAAGCTTATGTAAGGAGCAGCAAAGCTTGCAGGTGATGGGAGAGGAAAAAAGTAAGGAGGAAGACTAGGGAGCAGGAAGTTTTTAAAAACCAAAATAAACATGCAAAAGGAGGCAGGAAAAATCCCCTGCACCAGCACAAAAGCAACAAGCAGGATGCTTGGAAATGGGGAGCCGAGTACTGCCCTCCTGTGCTAACAAAGCACTTGTAAAGGTTCAGCCCTTCAGTATTCTGGTACCAGGACAGCTTCCAGTTTAAACTACACTGAGGCCCATGAATGCAGACAAAATCCAGACCATCATCAATCTGGAGACAATGGGCAATGCTGACAGCACAGCTTCCCATTAATCTTCATTTGTCCTATCACATCCTGTCATTCTTATGCAAATAGCATATTTGAGGATACATCTTTTCTGCACCCCAAGATAAGGAGAAGTGAAGCTGTCAGGAGCACCAGGATGTCATCCTGTACCACGGGCCATCCCTTCACTCAGCACCTCGTGTTTTACATCACAGCTAATGTGTTTGACATTCAAATTTGACCCAGCAGGAGGTAAAACCATCCGATCCCACATCAACGTGCATCTTGCTTCCTGTGCTAAAACATTCACCGAAGTCCCTGGGGATCTGACAGTCTCCCTTTTTCCCCGAGGTACCCTTGCTAATAGAGTTTGAAACGCTGCTTAAGAGGTGAAAAAAAGATATCTGCATGGGTAGGTAATGATAGCAATTCACTCTTCTCACACTAGCACTAAAAGACCAGGAAAACAGGTTCCACTGAGAAAAAGAAAAACAGGGCACACAAATCCTGATGAGGTTGTCTTGTTTTTCTTCCACGGAAATCTGTCACACCACACCTGAAAACTTGTTCACATATTATGTCTGGACAAACATTTTATTTCAAGCTGAGCAATTTATACACAGGGTTTTAAATATTTTATGTGGGGATGAGTGATCTCTCATTAGGACAACTGATGCATAGGAAAATACAAACGGGCTTTGAATCATAAGCAGCTCCATAAAGTTACTGCTACATACTTAGGGCATGAAAAATCACTCCTGAGTGCGTAAGTCACCAAAACCAAAAGGCAGTTTTTCCAGTTATTGCTCATCAATTCTGCTTATAGAATGAAGAAGAAAAGGAAAGATTTTACTATTATTACTGACTCAGAGTGTTTTGTTTCTGTATCACTTTCAAAGAATGTTCAGAACATCTTGTTCCAGAATATTTCCCTTCCAAGAGAAATCACTTTCTGTACCATACATGGCTGAAAACAGTACATGCTGGGTTTGTATTCTTACAGAAAATAGAAAGTTTTCCAAAGTCTCTCCAGCATCACATGAATGAGATGCAAAGTAGCTGAGACACAAACATGAGACACAACTCTAGGCTACAATAATATTTCAATACAATCATCTTAGAGAAATACGTTATTAATAGACATCTGTGACAAGTCAAAACAAGTTTACCATTACACATCTCATTGCATAAAGTCTGACTCAAATCTGTTCACTACCCGAAAGCAGCGTACTGCAGTGTTTGCAGGAATAATGAAGCCTGCACTAGGCTCTGGGGAATACCCTCACATTTGATATCCCCACGTGTTGTTTGCAAATTACCAGAGTTTCATCATCACATAATTGTCAGTTAAGTAGGAGCCACGTAAATTAAGATGCTGGATGGATTGTTACCAATTCTGCAGGCATATAAACCTTAGAAAACATACATTCCCCAAGCATTTCTTGCTTTGAAAAGCTAAAGAATCGTCACAAAAAAGTATTCCAGATGTTTTCCCAGTCCTTTGAATTTGAGAACAAAGACTGCCTTGCACTTTTATACCATATATAAAGCTCATGCATTTAAAAAATACTGTATAATCACCACACATACCTATGAAAACAGGACACTCATTTGTTGTCATACATAACTATTTCCACACATAATATTAATTTAACAAAGCTGTACCTTCTCAAAGGGATCACCAATCACAGAGTAAACTAAAAGCCCCCACTAAAAGATTTCCCATTAATGAAGTAGAAATGCTTTCTAGTGACATCTTCTTTCTTCCAGGGAAGGGAAAAAGTACAACTCATGCACTGCAAATATTGCATAGACCCAGGAGAAGACAGTGGCCTGGTACAGCCTGTCTGGTCTGGATGACAAAACTGTTGTTCATTCTTAAAAGCTCACCACCCTCATAAAACTCTTATGTACAGAAGACACTGAATTTTTATGCATCATATGAAAATGAAAACTTTCAGTCTCAGGCTAAGAGGTCTGGATTTGCATCAGTGACGTAGGCAGAGTACATAGTATCTTAGGTTCTATACAAAAGTTCTCTGTATTGCAGGGTGGCACCCTTAACTCATGGTAGTTCTGTTCCAAAATTGCCAGTATTCCAAATTCCAAATATTCCAAAACCTGAAACATGACAAAGCAGCATTCACTGGATGCCCAGGAAAAATCCAGCAAAAGGGAGAATGACAGAGAACTCAGTTCCCAGGTGGTGACCGAGACAACACAACACAATGTTGAACTGATTCTGAAGGAAACTTCCCTGCTGTTCAATCAGAATGTTTTCAAATTCAGCTTAGTCTGACCCTAAAGAACAGTCACCAAAGAAAACCAAAATCAATTTGACAGAAGTGAAATCTTAGAAGTTTCACTTTTGCACAAGCACACTTTTCACTGATGAGTTTTATTATCTTTTACTGAAAACTCTTGGCTAGCTCCACTTTGCCATGGCAGGCTCACAGATAAATGTAGAAGTAAGCTCAGAGCAAACCTTTGTCATGTCTCCTTCAGCTGTGCGGCTTCCTTCAGTTCAAAAGTGAAGAGGCCATGTTCGGGAGCCAAAATGCAAGTTTTTTCTCAAGACTTCACATACATACAAACCAGACCTTAAACATACACATTTCATAGGTATTTTATGCCTGAATGCTCCAAGACAAACAGAAAAGACTATTGCAGAAACAGCTTAAAATGTGAGAATTAAAGAAACTTATAAGAAACCCTAAAAAGATCATGAAAACGAAATTCATTAACTTGTCATCAAATTTATTAAAGTTGTGAAGGTGAAAAGCTGTGGAATAAAGAACCTTACCAAGACTACAAAACATAACTTAAAGAAAATCACTTCAGACTGATCCGTCTACTGCACTTAGCTGTGAGAAGACACAGCAGTGGTAAATGGTTGTAAAATGGATTTTCTGGAGGGCTGCTGGGTTGGGTTTGTGTTCGGAGGTTTTCTGCAGTAAGTGCTACAACCCTCCAGATTTTACAAACTTGAGATGTTCTCGTCAGGCCAGCAGAGCTGCTGTGGGATCTGAGGAGAAACTGCCCTGTTTACAGTTGGAAACTGAATTGCTGAGACATTTAATCCTTGAAAGGAAGTAACTAATGAAACCAACAAACTCCAGCAAACTCCTGCATAAACAAACACAACAGAAGCAAAAACCACAGCAGCAGTTTGACAGAAATGCTGCTGCACAAGTTCAACGAGCTTGACTTAAGGAAAATTTCTTCTAGAAAACAGATCTTTAAGGCCACCATAAAACATTTTTTTTTTTCTGTTAAAAACACTGTAGAGGGGGAAAAAAAAGTGAGGGACATGAACCATTCCTCTGTCTTATCTTCATTTTCAAACTTCTACATCATTAAATTGATCAGACAACAGTGTGGAGAGTAAAAGAAGATGGAATTATACCAAAATCTGGTCTTTTCAAGAGGAACAGGATGTAGAGAGTGCATCTATTTGTACCTTGTCTATCATGTCCGGTCTGTTCGTAGCTGCCAAAATTGTCACGTCCTTCAGCTGTTCTATCCCATCCATTTCCGTCAGCAACTGAGCCAAGACGCGGTCTGCTACATTGCCAGCACCTGAAGAGCTGATTTACAGAAAAAAAAAAAAGGCACAGCATTAGCTTTCCCTTCTTAGAAACTGGAGAAAGGAAAAGATATGCTATGCTTTCCAATTCACAGGGATGCATCTTTTTGCCTTAATTCTTCACAATATTTATTTTTGCCTTCAATCTCTGAAACAGTATCAGTGATATGAAGTGAGTAACACCAAACCAGAGAATTTGACTTCCCTAGGTTTTCTTGGTATTCAGCAAAGCAACTGAGATTTAGGGTTTTTTTACTCACTGCTCTGCTATGGAGGCTGTAAAGAACTAAGCACAATGTGAATATCTGGATTAAACATTTTTAAGAAAACTGAATTCATGCAGCTTCTTTACTACTCAGACAAACTTTCATTTTTAGCACCATCCAAGTGAGAGCTTACACCGCCCTAAGCAGTATAAAAAATTAGACAGTTATGCGTTTTGCAGAGTTGCTCTACATTTTTATGTTCTCTCCATCACTTGAGAATAAATTGAGTGTTGACCAACTGCCTCATAATAGCATTGTCAGTCCTTTAACTCAGCTCATTTTCCAGATACCAGGAAAAAAACTCAACACTGAAAAAACTGAAAACTCCAGTTTTGAAATCACCAATATGTGAAAAACCTAAGGAGACAAGCATAAAGTATTCCCTCTGCTGAAAAGCCACAGGGAAACTGAAGCAGACTAGGGACAGCAGCTGGAGATTGCACCAAAAATGTTTTATCCTCCTTTGCCAGAAATTGGGAATTCTGCTCTCGGCACACACCAAAACCTCACTGTTTCCAATACAACCTTCCCCTGTGGATGGCAGGGACACACCTCCATCATCTTTCACCAATGGGACTGGCTCTTCCAGGGCTATTCCCTGCTCTGCTGCACAGGGGAAGATTTCACTTTTGTACCCTTAAAGAGGTTCTTTCCAATACAATTTAAAAAAATTAATCTCTCCAGATCTTCTGGATCCCTATAAACTAAGAAGCAAAAAGATGTCGGGTACTTAAAAAAGACCAAATCTACAGAGGATTAAGATAACTTTTTAATCTCAAAGTTTTTTAAGTCCTTTTCCAAAAGTTCTCTAATGTTTATACAGGTAAACAGGCACCTACACACACAGAGAAGCGCAGTATGCTCATCATGAGAAATGTTAGTTTTAAAAAATAAATCTATTAAAATATAAGATCTCCAATTATTTCCATCAGATAGACAATGCACAAATACGGTTGTACAGTTATTATACACATATATTGCTGCAGCACTGCCACCCACCACCAGCCTGCCTGTGACCACAGTGATGTCCCAGAGCCAAAGAAACAGTAATGGCTCCATCACTGTTGAACAGCTCTCGTCCAAATAAATTCCCCAACTTTCCTATCCTACAACTGGTTCTGCAATTTTACAGTGCAAAACAGTCACACCCAGTCTGGAAAACATCTTTAGGAGCTATAATAAATGTTGGCTAAGACAGTAAAATATTTAAGTTGCTAAGAAATATTAGAGAAGGGACTTGGGTTACCTGCTTGTCAGCTTTTGGGGTTTCTGCAGCCACACTGGAAATTCCCAAGCCACATCTGAGCATTTCTAACATACCCATGGGTCACAGTCCCACTGACTTATAGAGGGCTAAGTGTGATAAAACACTTCAGGTGTTGGACATGGATAGCAAATGCTTTTGGAAGGACACACAGCTTAAAGGAAATTAAAAGCAACTTTGTAACATTAGCTAGTCTCAGTAGGGATCCAGGCCTCCCATCTTGCATTGCATGAGTTTCAATTTTACTCCACTTTATACCAAATAGACTGAGCACAAGAAAATGCTAAGCAAAGGAAAAAATAATTGTAAAACTGGGACCATAATGTTAACGTTATATAAAATGATCTGAAGCTGGAAGACTTTTGAGGAGATGCTAAACCTTTCTCTGTTTCCTTAAAAAAAAAAAAAGGAATACTTAGTTTTAGAGAGAGGTGACTAGAACGGATATTACATCTTTGCCCAATATAAACATTTCTCTTACAAGCTTCAGATTGTAAAAAAAAAAACCCCACAACACAATAAAGAAGTGTTTATTCTAAAGAAAATCCCCACAGGGGAATGCACATTGCAAGGACTTTCATGCAATTAGAGCATCATCAGAAAACTGCAGTTAGGGAATCACAGATGGTATAATACAGCTCAAACAATGAGGGCTTCCAGGACATTATTAGAGGCTTTATTATTATCTCTTAGAAGTGAAGCAAATAATTTTAAGTCCATGCATGCAAAAACTATCAATAACAAAACCAATATCAAGCGAGGAGATGCCTGGGTCCTATGGCACCACAGATTTCTAATGTCAGTGCTTTTATTTACATAGTTCCCCAAGCTATCACACGCTGCACCATTTTAGCCCAGTCTACACTAAATTAGCTTTTGGCTTAACAGGACACCCTATAAAAATCCGAGGCAGGCAGAGGGAGCGATCTCTTCCCCAGCTGCTCGGAGCTGCCTCAGAGGCACGGCGCGCTGCGAGAGCTCCGGTGCTGCCCGAGCCGTTAACTCCAGGGGCGACACGCAAGGATGCCATTTTCCATTTTCCCATGGTTTCCCAGCAAGGGTTCCAAATTAACACAGGCAAAGTTCATTAAGGCTGCCCGGAGTTTTGACGCAAGCAGCAGCCAGAGAAACAAACCATGATTAACCCCCCAGTCCCACGGAGGCACTGCCAAAACCAACTTCCAGCCAAGGGGTTGCCTTGGCCCCCCCGTGCCTCCACCTGACCTCCACACGTTGATGTCATCATCACAACTGCCTGGAAATGGCCTCCAAAGGCACGTCCTGGTACAAACTAATTTCCTGTCAACACGCTGCCTGCAAATCCAGGCAGCCAGAGCTAAGCCCCTCACATAATCCACGCAGGGCCATGTGTGTGCACGGGTGTGTGCACGCAGGAGCTGTGCCCCAACCAGAAATACCTTCAAAATAAAAAACGTGTGAGCAAAGAGGAGCCTGCCTGAGAATTTCAAGTAACTGCTTGTGTTGCCCTAATGAAATACATTAGGCTATGTGTTATTTTAATTTTTGCCAACCTCACTTTATTTACAATCCTCAGTGAAGTTTTTAATGGTAGAGGTCATTACATCAGTTAGAGACAGAAATCCTCCTCTATGTGATATTCCAGCTAATCCTGTAAGTGTTCCACCAGTCTCAGACCAAGCACATGTGCGCTCTGCACAGGCACTGAGCTTGACCATTAGAGAAGATTCCTGAAGGCCATCAGGTAAGACTGTCCATGGTGAATATGAAAAACAAACCTGCTCTTGGTATTTTATTTTGGCAAAGGGCATTCCCAATACACATTCTGGCAGAATAAACCATGTATTCTATAGTTTACCAAAGACTTACAATTAATCTGAATTAATTCTACCTTTGTCTGATGGACCTGAGAGATGAGGAGCACCAGCGCCAAAATCAATATAGGAGGAAAGGGCTCTCCACAGCTTTTATTTCTATCTCCTCTGGCTTTATCCAATGACTGCTCAAGCCAGCTGGATTCATGTATCAGTGGGCATTGAAATTTCCCCCTGGACACCTTAAACCACTCTCATACTTCTTCCAGGGGATATAAAAGCAACCACAGCCCCATCCTATCACTGCACCAAGGAGTACATCCAGTTCACTAGCTTATGCAGATCTTCCAGCCAAGAAGATTTGGTTTCCAGACATAACCAGATGTATGAAATCACATTTAAATCTGTTACCCTTCCTGCTATAGGAATTTTTTTGTCAGCGAATTATTGTTTTGTACATTTTTACTTATTTAATTTCCTTTCCCCCCCACCCTTTTTCTAACAGGTTTTTTAATATTTGAAAACTAAAAACAGTCTGAGAATGCAGTCACTGAGGTTTCACCCCACGATGAAATTTGGTAAGCATCACCACTGCGAGCTAAAGCAAACATACATTTGCATCATCTGACTATCTAGAACACTTCTGAAAAAATACTCATTTCACTGGCTTTCCAACACCAGATGTCATTTTCACTGAAAAATGCATTTAAGTCTCTACCACCACTTAAATCTCATAAAGGAGAATCAGTGACTCTCCATCCCACCACTGACTTCAGTGGCACTGTCTGACACCTTGGCTTCAGAATCAGGACCTTTATTTAATTACACCGCTAAACTGTAGATGTGGAAATGCAGGAAATCTTCACATTATTTCTCAAAAATAACATTTTGAGAGCCGTTAAAATCACAGCAACTGTGAAGCTGCAGAAGCAGAAGGAAGTCTGGGAGGACCCCTCTCCTGCACAGCTGACCCTACCTCAGGCAGAGCTGTGAGGTCAAAGAGGCAGATCTCAGGAGAAGTATCCGGGATAAATTACTGTAGACAGATTAATCCCCACATAGCTGAAATCTATAATGCAGGTTTTGTGAGAAGGGAGTCAAGCCCACCTTCTCTTCCAAAATATCCTATCAGGCAAGATTTACATATGGATAAAAACTGACTTTATTATTTTCCCCCCCTAACAAAAGAATTGCAATCATAATCAAAATTTATAGGTTTTAAAAATACTTGTGGACGTGGTATCCTCTCAAATAACCCTTTCACTGAAACCTCTGGAAATAATTTCATATCAAAACAAATGTAAAACTCATTGACATGACAAAATGCTCAGTATCAAAAAAATTTGAACAGGTTGAAATAGACCTTCCTGGCAGGACTCTCCACTCTCCGTGAACTTCGAGGTAAAAGGTTCCTGAAATACAGAAGCCCCCTGCCAGCAGACTCCCACGCGAGAGCCGCCTCACTTGCACAGCCTGAAGGATTTTTATTGAGTCTGACATTTCTGTCAGGGCTTTGCAGGGGGAACCTGTCAGCAAGGAGCACCTGCCAAGCCCGGCTTTTCAATCCGGCTGCCGCGATCGTAATTAACTGTCACACTCTTTTATTGCCCTCCCTCACGAGCTCGGGTGAAATATGGCTTTGGCAGGTTCAAGTTTTCCACAGCATTTGAAAAAATAAAAAATTCAAATAATCTACTCCAATAGCATTACCAGAAAGACAATAACTGCAGGATGGTCCCATGTATCAAATTTTGTGCAAAAATTCCATCACTGGGGTATTTTGTCCAGCAGAATGGACACTGCCGTGCCAGTCAGGAAAAGCAGGCTTGTTCAATATTAAAACACTGGGTCAAATTACTTTTGTGAATGTTATATCATGTGAATGGCACAACTTCAATGACTATTATTCAGACCACTACAGATACCACAGGCTTGGATGTTATTCAAGTCTAAGATACACAGCATGCAAATCTTTTATATTATCACTTATGTAGTTTCGCTATACATTAAAAAAAACAAAACCCAAACCACACACTAGTACACAAACCCCTTCAGTGCTCAGACAAGAAACATTCCCCATGGCAGGGAATCTTCCTGCCTGTGTGATCAAAAAAACCCTGCAAGAAGGCGATCCTAAACCCTTCCCTCCATCAGCACCCTACAATTAGATGCTGTTGGATTCTGTACGCACCTGTATCAATTATTACCCACTATATTGTTTCATATCTTCCCTGTTTTCTCAAGCACAAAATTCAAGTACCATAGAAGGAAAATATCCAGAGGAAACCTAGGCAAAGTCTGGGAAATTCAGTCTGGGTAGCATATTTATCTTCATGGTCACCTCCATGCCAAAATGGTATTTTGCCAACTGTCGATTCGCTGATTAAATGCCGTTCATGTAATTTGATTTTTGAGGCATTAGAAAAGCACAGAAGAATAAAAGAACTCCAAGTACTCCTTAAGTGGTCTTCAGCCTGCAAGATGATGAGCTTTGTGAAAACAGGAAACAGTGCTCAGCTGTCAGCAGGTGACTTTGAAACAAAGGGCCTGTAGACAGCTGCAGACACATCCTAATTATCCTTCACGGTTGTATAAGCAGCCTCTTCCACTTGCCTAAATTTCTCATTATTGCAGCTTCCAAAAGTTAATGAAGTAGGCCCGAAAAATGAAATACAGTGAAAGGAGAGAAAAGGAGGAAAGGAGCCAGTGTGAGATAGGCTTGGAATCAAGAGGCTTTCTTCCAGAGGGCTTTCCCCAAGCACATCTCCAAATACTTGAGTGCCTAGGTGGTG
Source organism: Daphoenositta chrysoptera (assembly GCA_013397915.1). Classification (NCBI taxonomy): domain Eukaryota; kingdom Metazoa; phylum Chordata; class Aves; order Passeriformes; genus Daphoenositta; species Daphoenositta chrysoptera. The sequence continues at coordinate 1,299,320 of VZRO01005860.1, forward strand.
CTCCATTATCCATCTCCATCTGTTTGCAACCAATTCCAGATGCACATCCATGAAATATGGACATTAGCCCACACTTCCAGCTGGCCCTGGCACTATCTGGCTGACACAGGAAAGATGCTAACATCATGGGTTCTCCTATTCTGTTAACACTGATGTTACCTTAAAACAAAGCAATAAAACAAAATAAAAAAACAAGCCCAAACCAAGCACACACCTGATGCACAGTAAATTTCCCACTTCCTTTCATCCTGTTTTTCTCAGCATTTCTCCTCTGTGCATTCCTGGAATTTAATCAAGTTTAAATCTGTAATCAATCATGACTACCAGGAAAGCAAGTACAGTTTAAGTTGGAAGTATTACAGACTTAGAAGTAACTAACTAGACTGGATTTCATTTCATTACAATAATATTTATGTATAATGGGTTCACTGTTTATAAATTTTAGTTACAATTATGTTCCTCCTACATATCATTAAAATTATGTCTTCAAGAAAAGCGTTTTTGTATCCAGTCCTACTTTCACTGATGTCAATGAAAGTTTCTATTGACTTCAAATATCTGAATTATAATGCAGGCTGGGAAGTTACAAATTATTGGGGTTTGTAAACATAAAGGAAGAAACACAGATCAAAAACCACGTTGTGATAAAGGATTCCCGATAGCCAAAAGCACCAACAAGTGTAGTTTAAAATTAAAGGGACTGCAGACATTTATTGCATACACACCCAAACCATGGGTAATGCTATTTGTTAAAATTGCTCTTCCAAAACCAATTCCAAGCTTTACTGTACAATAAAATTGTTTCAAAACTTTCCTCTTTCACCACTTCTTGCTAGGCCTAAAATAAAAAAGCTGGCACTAGGCATGCAGCTTTCTTCCCCAGACAATATTTGTTTGGATACCAAATACCCAAACTTTAAAGAATTCATACAGCAGTCACAAAAGTTTTGAATGCCTCAATTCTCCATCATGTGCAAACACAGCTCAGATATTGCAGGGAATCAGCTGATGTTCCCCAATTCACAGGCACCAGTGCCAACAGAGGCCAGAAACACAAAGTTCTTTATCTGAGCTGAACAAGAGTTGGGTTCCTCACAACAATCACGGCAGAGGGAAACTCCATTTCTTCCAGGTATACTTTGTTCATGTTCTTCAGTCTTTGCATGAGAAATATTAGGGGGAAAATACCTCCTCTAGCTTCACTACTGCTCATTTACCCTCTGCAAGGTGGATTCCTTGCAGAAAGAACCTCTATACTATCCACTGTCACTTTGCTGTATCCCTGCAGGGTGCAGACTATGGGTTTCATTACTGGATGCGACACACTGACCTGCTTCATGACAGAGGCTGCCCATTTCACCAGGGAATTTGCACAGGCACTAAAATACAATGATAAGTTCAAGTGTAGAGGATAAATAAATATGAGCTAAAATATTCCAGAAAGATCTCTTGGTTTAAAAAGGGAAGATTTATCGCTGTCCCTGTTCAAGGCAGAGGTGGCACAGTACAGAGGAGAAACTGCTTTTCCTCACAGCTTCTTCTAAAACCTCAAAACTTAAGACTGCAGAGATTTTAATACCTAAAGTGAAAATAGTGTGTATTTCAGTGGTTCTGACTATTTTAAATTGTGGCTTAGGAATCTATCTATCCTCCCCCCAGCATATAGGACAACATATTTTCCCCAAAAAGCATCATCATGTTGTAGTTTAAGGGAATTAGTACGAAAGACCCTTCACTTTGTCACTTCTACCCTCACTCTGAAAAGGTTAGCAACATTCATCTACCAAATTTTGGCCTACACAAGCCAAACGCAAGGTACTGATTTTGTCCCTGGTCTGTCTTTTTTTTTTTTTTCCCTTGGAAAATAGAATTTATCAGTGTCTTTTACAGCAGTCTACAGCACTTCCCATCCTACATTATAGAGACTTGCAGTTAAAGGGGAAATGCTTTGCTTCTGAAAAACAAGAAAAAGATGTCTCTTGCCCAAAAATCCTAAAAATCCTACTTATATAAACAATGTCCCATTTCCAAAGCACGGAGATTTCTGAAGTTCAGCAAACAGACTGTCTCCGCTGCATTTACACAGACCCACGTTCATTCATCACTTTCAAGTCTAATTACCAAGCCATTTCCCTCTTGGCAACCCCTAATGGCCAGAAGAATTAGGTTTTACATGGTCAGGATACTGAGGGCAACAAATACCCATAACTCTCTGCAGCTGTGCAATTTGTAAAGCCTCCCAAGCTTAGTGCAGGCATGGGATTACTTCGAGGCAAACTTTCCTGCTCACACTCTGCTGTGTCTGAACCAGTCCTGCTTCAGTGCAATCTGTCCTACTAAAAGTCATAACAGCATCTTTCAAAAATATGGAGAAAAAAAAGGAAAAGTCATAATCTGCTTGTGAAAGCAAATGCTAATGAGAACCACAGAGCAGTGGAAAAGCCTCCACACATCCCATGGTTAACCTCCCCTGGTGCACAACTGCCAAAATTTTTCCTTTCTCAATCATTTCTCCTCTTCAAACCTCACTGTGATACCTCTAACCTTCTACCATCTTTTCTGCTGCAGGTTTATAATTTGTTCTTTAGAATCAGTCATGGTGAATGCCTCCCTTTTTCTCTACAGTCAGGCCACTGAGCCACTAATTCTTCATTTTCAGTTCTCTCTAAACTTACTCTAGCATCTCAACATAAATCAGAAAGAGATGAAAAAATCCTCCACGAGCATTAGAAGCTCAGAGTAACAGAAGAAAACACAGAAATGAACACAGCTCAAAGTAGCTTTATGTCTTCACTACCACACTGGAAACTCAAATCCATTCAGAATCACCCTCTCGACTTCTTGCATCAAGAATAATCAGATTTTTTTCTCGAGCAATTACTCTTTACATTGAACTATTTTTCTGCAGAGCTGTAGGATCATATTTTCATAAACTGTCTTCACCACTGCTAAGTATCCAGCCCATATTCTTAATTCCTTGATTAATATGTATTAGTGGGTTGCCTACATGCAAAATAGGGAGGGCGTGGACAGACAAGAAAAAAAATCCAGGAGTTTAGTTCACATCAATAAAACATATGGAACTTCTAAGCAGGCAGGATAAGAAGTATTTTTTTTCCAAATAATACATTCTGACAATGACCAATGTCAATTAATACAATTTTTGCTGATTTCAAAGTATTATTTGTTCTAACTAACAAACACACACAAATTTTGTAAAACAAAACTGCTACACAAGACAGTTACATTAGGTAGTGTGTTAGATGTATTACAATTATGGAATGAATTATGGCTTGGGAATGTGTAGTAAATAAAACCCTGTGGCATAACTGAGTGCAGCCACAGCATTTGCCATGGAGTAATGGCTTGTGCAGTGACAGAATCCACTACATGATGCAAGGGAGACATTGTAATGAATGGTACAAACAAGAAAATTTCTCGGCTTTCTTGATCTACCTGTACACTCATTAATTACAAAGTCTGTTAGTTCATATGTGCCTGCTGCTGAGAAAGGATTGTTTAGTGATCTCTGCAGAAGGTTGGGAGCAAAACATTTGTGTTTTAAACCCACAAGCTTTATCCAAATCTGAATAATGGATTAATGAATACTTGGCAAGGTGCTTTGAAGAACAAAAGCATTAAGTGATTTACTCAAGGTTATTTCACATCTGTATTTCTGATCAGAATTATACGTAAAATTACTCTCACAACTTAACAGTTTCAGCTTCTCTGTGTCTCTGGACATGTCCTGGTAGGATCAGGAAAGGTTGCCTACCCGGGAGATATGGAATGTGGCACATTGTGCACAAAGCCCACAGCATCCCAACAAGGATTTAAACCAAGAGAAAAAACCTCTTACAAAGCTGTATCACAAAGCGTTTTTCACTGCCAAGGCAAAGAAAACTAATTCGGCCAACAGAGGGAATGGGGAGACAATATAAACAGGTGTTTCCTTGAAAACTTCAGCATGGTCAGTAATAGTACAGGAAATGGATCTCCAGAGGCCACAAATCGTTAGCATCTCCAGTGCATTTGCAAATTCCTACTGTGCAAAGTCAGCCTGTAAAAAAAGGGCCATTTCTAATAAGTGCCTTGTCTGGTTTCCTACACCATTTAATTTCAGATGAATTTTATGAGAACTCTGCTACATATTTTACCTCCCATCTGGTTCAGATTTGACAATGAAATATTTGTGTGTCCCACCCTGTTCTTTTTAAAGCTCCAAAACCAGATGTCTGCAGCACAACACGACTGCAGCAGGTCACACCACATTCTTCAGCAAGCTGTGCCAGGCCTACTACCCCCCACAGATAGTCCCAGGTAAAGTAAAATCTGGTTGTTTACTCCCTAAAAGAATAAAGTAAACAAACAAACAAACTCAACACCTCCAGGGCACTGTGTGAAAAGGCTGTTTAAAATGTGTTATGGCTTAATCTTCCAAGAGGTTTGATCTTGATGAAGTGCTAGTTCTGAAAGCTAAACACATTAACAATTGCAGCAGGGGATGGTATTTTTTTTCCCCTCCACTGGCTTGATTCAAGCAAACAATTTTGCAATTTCTCTGTTGTAATAAGCAGGCAGGTGTTTCAGTGCATAGCACTTCTAGGAAGCTCACAAGTTTCACAGCTGCATACATTTAATGCGAGTAAGATGCTGAGGAAAACATCTTCAATCAGATTTTCCATTTTCAACAGGAAGAATGTTCATTTCTTAGCAGCTTCACAGGGCAGCTCTATACTACACGTGATGCCACCTCCTGTGACACAAATAATTTATTTGAGTCACTGAAACGTCAAAATGACACCTGTTATCCTTTTTTGAAGACACAAATGCCCTTCTTGCAATACAAAGGAATGTGTAAGGATGTTGAGGGAGCTTTTTTCCCAGAAAAATGTTGCAGTTTTGACGTGCTTTTAAACTGGACAAATACTTTCTAATGCACCAATTTGGTAGCTTTTCATGCAAAATAAAACAGGATAAAAGTATTTACTGCAACAGCAAGTAGCAGTTGTAACATTTACATTCAACATTTTGTAACATTAACATTTAACATTTACATTTAAGAAAGTCCACTTACAAAGCCTGTCAAGTCTTAAATGCTGTAGTAGCAACTAAAAACTGCAATAATTTTACTTCAGACATGAGCTAAACATCTCTTGGAATCATCACAAAGCAGGATATTAAAAAAAAAAAATACTACTAGCTGTTTGCACAATAATCCCTTCTTAATGTCACACTTGAAAGGACACAAGTGTTCCCAAATATTTTCATGAAGTTTTTCCCAGTCTGGCATTTCAAAATGTTGAAATGTAGGTGTAAATTTATGTGTATGAGTAGTCTCCTTAGAAATTTGTGTTATGTAGCTTATGGTCATATTGTTTGCTTGATGGAGACACCAAATTAGGCCAGTGCAACAACCCTGGGAAAAGAAAGGAGTTAAGTTACTGGAAATAAAAGGTAAAACCACAGAAAAGAGCGAAAGAGCATGAGAACTAGTAGAATCATTCAGGCTAATGAGATGAGAAAGGAGGAACTCCACCAGCTTACCTGTTTATGCCAAGTTAAATAGGCTCGAGTAAAAGTCATACATGTTACCCTGCTGTATAAAGAATGAATATATTTAATGAAATAATTCTAGAAAGGTAAATAAACTTGTGATTGTACAGTGTAATTTATCAGGAAATAACGTCTGTTATTTTTGTAACAGGATTACTTACTTTCCCCTTTCAACTGCCAAGGCATCTATTTCATCAAAGAAAAGAATTGAAGGAGACACTGCTCTGGCTTTCCTGAAGATCTACAAAAAGCAACAATGAAACAGCCAGTTTTAACGGATGGAAGCTGTTTACAGTACACCATCACCCCCTGCACACCTCAAGAGCTACAGAGCATCACATAACAGCCATCAGCCCTGACTTGTTTTCATTTTTTTTAAGTTTTTCATGATACAGGCTTGTACTAAAAGCTGCTACAGGATCCCAAACTTGACATGTATCACTAGGCTGATGCAGGAGAAAGCTAAATATCCCTGCTGCTTTACTTTTTTCTTTTCTTTTTTTAAACTTACATCAGAAGGAGTTTTTCAGAAAGTTTAAAGGTAACATCATAATCAGAGAAGAATTTGAAAGCCAAGAAAGCTTAGCATCTAACATTATCCATAGCTTGCCCTTTCTCACCTCTCTCACTGCTCGTTCAGACTCACCAACGTATTTATTCATCAACTCAGGCCCCTGCAAAACAGAAAATTAAAAAGCATGATACATTTGAACACAAAATGACTGAGACCATCTGCCAGTGCTACACTGGTCATGCTGTTACAAAAAATTCTGAGATTTTGTCATTTGCAAATCTTATGGGTGCATTTTTACTTACCATCTACCTGTACCAAGCTTTCTCCATTTATTTTAGTACCTATGCATGTTGGTTAGTCCTCTCATCTTAATACTTTCCCAGTACCTTCATGAGAAATGAAATTAACCAAAAAAATAAATGCTTGGAGATTCTTAAAAGTGCTCAACAACAGCATCAAGGGGCTGCAAATCAGCCAGAAGGACAAATCACAATAAAGCATTTACCTGCACTCTCAACATGCATCCTGTCCAACCAAGCAACACAACAGTGACTTAAGCCAGTGTTTAACAGCACTTCTTTGAACTTGGCACTCTGCAGGTGAAGCAAGAAGCTCCACAGCAGCACACCTGAAACCCATCCCTAGCAAGGAAGGGAAGCTGTTCTGTGTCTGAGCTCATGCACATTCCTGCTCCTCTGCCAAGGCTGCCAAGCAGGATTACAAGTGCCAGCTGCTGTGGTTCCTGTTTATCCTCACAGCCCTGTCCACCAGGAACAGACTGTAGACCACAGGGTCAGCATTTGAGTCTTGAACAAGTACTTACAATTATGAAAAGTAAAACAATGGCAAATTCTCAGAGTATTTTCTGTTCTGCTATAACCTGTAGGATAGGCTACTTAAATAATGCTTCCTAAATGGGCCTCAGCTTCTCCTGGGATTGGTAATGTCTCATTGACTTCAGCCTGGTTTGCATCAACATTGACCTGCAGCCACAAGCAAGGACGATTATCTGCTGCCCTGAATGAAAAGAGCCAGTGGCTTCAATCTATTTTGCAGGGAACAACAGGCGTCCCTCGTAATTTCCCCAGCAGAAACAGCATCCTTCACAGTCAGAAAGCTGAACCACCTTCTCTCAGCTGTGGGTACCTTCACTAACACTCAGCCCAGAGCACAAGGCAGCTTTAAACAGCAGGTGTCACAATTAAGAATGTGTGCCAGACACACATTTATGCACTGGCAGTGACAGAGCCTCTGTTACAACCCCTCTTTGAATGGGACCATCTGGACTTGGTTCCCAGGTTGGTGAAACACAGATTCATCACTCTAAAAATGCAGCACACTGGTTTTTGCAGTCTCCCCTCTCCATTTTCATTCCTGCAGTAACAGTTAATTCACTGACTTTACCTTGACACTGGAAAACACCTGTGCTTATGTGGGGGAAAAAACATATCCTCTGAAAAGCAAAGTACAAGTTATCTGATATGAGCAAAGCATCCAGGAATAGCCACCATTTTTATTCACTTATTTTCAAAGAGTTGTCCTTTATCCAAAGGACCAGGTGAGACAGTGCAGCAGCCAGACCCAGAGCACCACACAGGCCAAAGCCACAGTATAAGGGTCAATAGTGCCAGCACTGTGTGCCTTGCCTGTAGTAAAGGTAAATTATACAATTAGCATTGTTTTCTTTCAGCAACATCCACCCTTAAAGCAGCTGCTGTGGTAGCTAAAGTGTCACCTGGAGGCCTCCAATGACTGCAAAATTGGAGTCTGGTGGGTATTTGCATGGAAAACAGAATTATTCAGACACAAAACCAAGGAATGCAGGAAAGAGAGAGGGCAAAAACAAGGTGAGAGAGAAACACAGCACCTTTTGCTGCTATTGACACTGCCCATGAGGAGTGTACAGCAACTAGTGAGGAACAGGCTGCAGCTCCAACACAGCCCAGCTGCTCTGGGCCCTTGTCATTCATCACATTCAGGGCAGATGAGGAATCCAATAGCACGGCCCTGACAAATCCTTAAGGAATGAGAGCAGAGTCCATCTGCTCTTTCCATCCAGCTCTCTTACACTGAGCTGTTACGCTGAGAAAGCACTGCAGACTCTACCCACAATTTTAGATTTCTTTCACTAACTTTTCCTTGGAGCCTGTGGACCTTCTCTTTCATGCCCTTATTCCCATAAGTAATCTTCGTTCACATCAGTATTCCCATGGAAACCGACATCACACACATCAGTGCCAACAGCATGCTCCTCTCCTATGACCCAACATCAAACAGCCTGACATTTTCTTTTGTCTCAGCAAAAGGAAAAAAAAAGATACTTAAACACAAAACTACTCTATTTGAGCTTTAAGGTACAATATAATTTCAGATGCTTGGAGTTTTATTTTTAATTAAGCATTAAAATATGATGAAGGCAACATCAAAGCAATAAATACTGTTTAAAATGTTTCCAAAGAGAATTATTTTGAATGAAGCTTTTTGCTGTAAGCTTTGACATGAAGTTTTTCTCCATTTTTCTCTCCATTAAGCAGCAACTGCAAGTGAAAGACCACTACATGTTAATGACCTCTGCCTCTTTGTGGAGAATTTTCATGAAAATTGATTTGGAAGTCTTTTAGTTCACCACTCATGAGAGATACCAGAACTGCATTTGAGTGTCATGGTTTTTATGGTGAGCAGCTCAGAATCCTTATTATACATGGAAGAAAGGAAAAGGCTCCAAAGTAAGACAAAGCACACACAGAAGAGGAGGAATTGCTGTACAATTCATCTCATGCAAACACTGAAAACCACAACACAAAAACTAGGAATGTTCAAAGCAGCTGGAGGTATCAGCTGAACTGGGTGAGCTCTGGTCCCACCTGAGCTAAGCCTCTGCCTTACCCTGTCTGCACCTGTGTTGTCCTTTAGCTCAGATTGATGGCAGTTCTTATTCGAAAAATAAACCCACAGGACAGACAGTCTACAGGCCACCACAAAGTCACCTGCTGGCAGCTGACACAGCTTCTCATTTTCACAAAGCTCACTTTTAGTAGGCTTTCTTTGGAGGCCACTGAAGAAATACCAGGAGAGATTTTATTTTATATTTCAGTGCTTTTCTAAATGCTTTAAAAATCAAATTACATGAGCTTGACTTAGTCAGCAAGCTGACATTTGTTGAAAGATCATTTCTGGCCCAGGGGTGAGCATAAGGATTCTTTTAAAAGCTTTTTATAGCTGTTGATACACTGACCAAGAGGTGCTAGTAACAAATGGGCTAGTTTAATGCTGCACAGCTCTGTTCTCATCTGTAACAAGTCATCTTCCATACAAACAGACGTGAAGAAATAAAACCTGTTTCTTGTGGTCATTTGCACAGTGACTCCAAAACCAGCAAAAGATTTGGAGCAGAAAATTGGCAGAAGTAGTTGTAGCTTAGCCATGCACATAAGTATTTGTGAGCTAGAATCCAGACTGACAGTAAAAAATCTGCCAATTCAGGCCCACTGGATGCTGCTGAGGTTTTTTTATTCAGCCTCAAAGTAGGGAGAGTTTCCAGGCATGCTCTGCTTAAAGACTATTCCATCCCCACTTATGAGATATATCCCCTTGTATCATGAAACCTTCTACTTTCTTATGGCCTGGTGAATTTTAATTTATTTATTTTAATAAAAAAGAAAACTCCTTACATTTAAAATATTATCAGAATCAACTCTTGAAAGATTAACTGCGCAGAAGATAACACCCCTGCATACATGCAGCAACGTGAGATAATCTTGTGTACACGTGGTTTTGACAGAAGTTGTCCAAGTGTTTTTAAGCTGCAAGAGGGACATCTGCTATCCCTGAAGTTAAAGAGTATCAGTTATTTTTCTGAGCAGGACTTACGACCACTTGCAGATTTTTTTCCACCACTTGGGTAGGAAATTTAGACAGTGACTTCTCTTCCATATTTTGTTTTACTGTTTTGACAATCGGGCAAGTTATGCACTTATGATTTCTGAGTCACATGGGCACAGCTCCAGATTTCTCCAGCATACAGCTCAGTCTAGACTCTTCAGAAATGCTGTGATAACCTCACACAGAGGTTCTGGGCTTTTACACAGACACACTAAACTATGTTAGCCAGAGAGTACAATTACTATGTTCTAAAAATCCAACTAGAGAGTTTTATCACATCCAATAGATTATTACTCTAGATTATTACTACAAGGTAATGCACAATTCCATCTTTGCCATATTCAAAGCAGAAATGATCAAACAGACATTAAAGTATCATTCATAATTAATATTTGATTTCAAATTATGTCTCTAGAAGCTCAGTTCTGTACTGTGAATCTCAGAAAAGAACAAAAAAAAGAGACAGGAGGTACCAAAATTATTTTTCTACTGTTCACAGCGTGTTCCTAGGGTAATGTTCAGTGCCCACACTCATACATCTGCATCTGAGTTAGACATTCACATTAACTGATTTGGACAGGTACACATTTACCTCTAAGGTGCAATGTGCTAATTCCTCTTAAGACTGCAGGAGAAGCTTAGACATCCAGCTCAGAGGAGCAAAGCTTGATTCCACCCCACCAATACACCCTTCATAAAGTTAAAACCTGCATTTTTTTTAAGTCTTTCCAGTTTTGACACTGCAGGTAAGATAAAATCATAGAATCACAGAATGGCCTGGGTTGAAAGAGTCCTTAAAGGTCATTTAGTTCCAACCTCCCTGCTATGGGCAGGGACACCTTCCACCAGACCAGGTTGCTCAGAGCCTCGTCCAACATGGCCTTTAAGAACTCCAGGGATGGGTAATCCAACCTGTGCCTGTGCCTCACCACCCTCACAGTAAAGAATTTTTCCTAATCTATCTAACCTAAATTTACTCTGTTCCATTTTAAAACCATTCCCCCTTACCCTGTCACTACATGCTCTTGGAAAAAGCCTCTCTCCATCTTTCTTGTAGGCTCCGTTTTGGTTATGGCAGGCCACAATTAGGTCACTCCTAAGCCTCGTCTTCTCCAGATTGAACAATCCCAATTCTCTCAGCCCTAGGGTCTACTCTAACAACACTGAAGAGACTCAGAAATTAGTTATTGAGTCTTTTGGCACTGTAATCTCCGTGGCAAAATGCTATTCCATCCCTTCCACAGTCCAACCAAAGCAGCACATGACTCAGGGAGGCTGCAGGGAAGCGAGTTATCAAGATAAACACTGAGACTTCCTTTACTTTAACAGTAAGGCTCTTTCTAAGGCAGAGGCTGTATGTGTGTGATTTGGTAATTGGTTACACTGCATAGAAAAATATTTGCTCAGAAAATGCATTCTATTTGCTCGTTAAGAATAAAGCCTGCTTCTTCTCTTTCAGGGCTGAGTGAAGATTTAATCTGCATCACTCCCTGCACAAGGAAACCCCAGGCTGAGCACCGTGCACCATTTTAATCACTTCCTCTCCCTCTGCCCTGCATTCCAGAGGACCTTAAAAACTTGTTGACACCTGTCTGGGGTTTGAAAAACTTCCATTTCAGCAGGTGCTTGTGGGCTCTACAGTATTTAAGGGAGCAAACTGGCAAAAACCCATCATCCCCAACCCTTGCACTGAAGTTGCTACAAGCAGCGTGGTCAGACTGTAAAGGCGACTATAGTATCCAATTTTCTTTGTTGCCATGCCTCAGAATCCACTTGTTTGCCATTTGCCTTGACTAGCAAACTCCAGTGACAATCTTCTGAGGCTTCTTTACACAAGACAAAAGCCAGGATTTGCACTGCAGAATGAACTGACTGGAAAAATTGAATTACACTCACTGCATGCACCAGTGCCTTCAGAGTGCCTTTGGCACCATCGGGGCAGCATCCATGTGAGATCAAAAATCACACAGCAGAACCACACAAAATTAGCCACCCCTGCTGCAAAACCTGTTTGCTTAGACTTCACACCTCCAGCAAAACCCCATTCCATCACTGGTAACTTGATGAGAGAGAAACTAAGTGCTAATAAAAATTAAATTTGCAAGGTAATTGAGAAGGGACAAGGAAACAGAGGCAGGACATTGAATTAATCATCTTCTGCTTGCACATTCACTTTCGGTAAGCTTATGGTAAGAATGGATGAATGATTTATTTTTATTTTTAGTTGAGTAAAATATGCAGATAGCTTCAGGATTAAAAGAGCTCTTCAAAGTATCTCAACTTGTTATCCCTTGTAAAAAATGTCAAATTTCAAACAGTTATTTTTACTATCTGCTAATTAACTAACAAGTTACTGTAAAATGCATTACTGTGGATCTTTTTAGAAATTTTATCAAATGTTTGCCAAAGTTTCTCATAAAACCACAATGCTTCTGTGTTTATCATCTGAAATGTTTTGCTTATAACTACCTTACAGTCACCAAGCTTTCTTATTTCAGGCTTCTGCTTTCTGAAATCCCCATCAAAAGGCTAAGCTATCTCCCCAAAACTCAGAGACAGTTCTTCACAAAGAAAAGCAGTAGACCTTTCCAAGCCTTATTAATCTGTTGGAGCTGCCACAGCCAAGGGCTGAAGGGAAAAGCAGAGGAAACTTCAATTGGAAAATATTTTGACATAATTGACCCAGATGACAAACTAAGCTTAAGCACATGTCAAGCACGGGGAGTGGTACAAAAGCATCTGCTGGGTGATACAGGAAGTTAAACCAAGCCAAGGTGAAGTCAGAGCCCTGGGAACAGTGTATATTTTTGTAATTACTGCTAATTGAAAAAAGAAAATATTCCTTCAGTCCAAGCTCTTCAGTAACAGCAAATAAAAGGTCAGGAATATTTTCCTTTTTTTTTTTCTTTTAATCTTTTTTTTCTTAAATCACACTTGTTGGAGCTCCTAACTAATGTTTTTAATTAAAGTTTTAGAACAGTATAGTTCACATCATCTGTATCAGTGGTTTGCTCAGTGCTGACATCCTTAAACACTCGTTACTGTCACAGGTGGATCTGGTTTTCTTTGTGTGGTGGGGTATTTTTTCAAGTATTGCTTCATCCTGTTTACAACAATTACTATGTCTCACTTAGCTGAACTCCAAGGGATTTAACTTTTTTTAATTTAAGCTGCTTTTTGTCAATATCACTGAGCAAGGTTTTGCCTTACTTTTGATTTTAAACAGACAAATATTAAAAAGCACTAAGAAGCAAGAGGAAAAATTATGCTCCCAAAACCTTTACAAGCATATAGAAGTTACATAACTTTTCTTCCTATATATTTTATAAACTCAGGTAATCTGCTTGTTGGACAGAAAACAGAACTCCAAGTCCCCACGGATCAGACCATCACAGCTGGTTGATGGAATTTATCTGGTTGGGTACCCTCATGGCGCCTCCCAACCTGACAATTTAAGAGCAGACTCCAGTGTTCATTCTGAAATAGGTTAAAACCAAAAAAAGCACAATAGTTTTCTCATTTGGTAAAGTTAATGACATAAATAACACAATAATAGGAGGGAGGAAAATATTCCACAAGATTCTCTGCAAATTGCTTCCCAGAAAAGCAACAGAAAATCTGTAAGGAAAAGTAATACTCATTTGATTCTTAGAACAACACAATGACACAGGATTTCCTAAAAACAAAATAAACTAAGAAATTAAAAATCCAAGAGGGACTCATAACACATCTAAATAAACTAAGATGCAAGACAAATGCAGAGATAATTATCTATGCCATACAGCAAGATAGGTGAGCTTCCTCCAAAAATATTCTTACAATATCACCACAAAAATCCTAGTGGCCTCATAAAAATATAGCTTGAAAAACCAGCTAGTCAAAGTTGACCCTAAGTGCAGGAACTGTCAGAACAGTTCACACGGTTTCCACAGAAACACCTACCACATAAATAGCCAAAAGAGGGAATACAGTGACAAAGAGTTTCATTTCCTTCCTGTTCAGTTTCAGAAAGCTAGATGACATCTAAAGCAAAAATGTCAGAGAGACAGGTTATATATAACAGCAAGGTGTCATCAGCCTGGCAGAAGCTGGAAATTATATCCCCGTCATATTCATATGGATAAGTCCAATACCTGTATATAAGAGGTTTTTCTTACTAGCGCAAAAAAATGCATAAAACACATTTCAGAAGAAAATTACACACTTTGGAGAAAGCACAAAAGGATTGTGAAAAAGGACAAAAATGCAGAAAGGCTGACTGAAGTAAGTTGTCAAATCAAAAACTGTTGATAAGTCAAGACTGATGTCCAATCCTGCAGAATGAAAAAATTATCCTAATTCATTCCTTCATGTAGTCTTACACTCGCTTGTATCCATGACTGCAAAACACTGAGAAATCTCCAAGAAGCTGAGAACAATTCAGTTGCCTTTTCTATAACAGGTTTGGGAGGGGGGTATAATCCAGATGACCACTAAAACCCTGAAAAGCCTCAATGCTACACGAGATTCAGAAAAAGAGGTTGGCGGGAAGGAGCAGGAAGAGCCATCCCCTGGAAAGTAGTTGACAACCTCCTCCCCAGTAAATTTAGCAGATACATTGTATTAGAGACAAAGAAAGTCAAGAGAAGGAACAAAAATAAACTATTCCCCTTAGGAATTATATGCAAGATTGCTTTGTAAAACAAACCAACCAACAAGCTGCTTTGCTCTGGAAAAGCAAAAGGTCACCAATCTTGGTGAAAATACAGCTATAAAAAGTTTTTGGCCAAGTATCAAAGAGCATGTTTACAAAAAGGGCCACATTCATTGTAACACTAACCATTCAAACCTCACAATAGATTTCAGGAGAGAACAGGATGCAACGTCAAACATCTGTTATCACGTTATTTTCTTCAACTCCTCTGCCCAGAAATGACATCGAAACTCTGCCCATCTTCCAAACCTCACAAGAGGCCAGTCAGACGTGGGCCAGAGGCTGCCTTGTGACAGCTCCCCATGCCCTAGATAGATGGAAAGGTCACATTTTAACAGTTTGCTCATAACCCAGCTGAAACATCTCACTGAACAGAGTCAGCTGTCCAAACTGCACAGACACATCTGGCAAACAAAGCCTTCCTGGAGGCAGGCTGGGGCAGGGGCAATACCTGCTGCACTGAAGCAGGATAGCCAACTCAGACAAGGGCAGTACATTCAGCACTTGTGGGAGCTGGGACTTACTGTGCCCGTGGCTCTTAAATGTAGTGTGCAGACACAATAGGTCCAGCCTTCCAAAATTCACTGGACCAAGCAAGCACTGCATGTAACAGAATCGATTTCCTTTCAGGCTACAGACAAAGGGAAAGGCAGCATCCAGCAGCAGGCAGAGCTGTGCCTCCTGCCTGCAGCCCCTGCTCCAGAGGGGCCCAAGAACCTCTGCCCCCTGCACTATCCCAAAAGAGTATCCTACAAGCTGCACAGCAGACACTTTTCATCAGAATGACTTATTCGAGGCAGGAGGGACTGGGAGGAAAATGCAAGTCTGAAAAGTTAATTATCAAGAATCACACTTTCATTTCAAAATGCCTGATGTCAGTTCCAGGGATGGATATCCAAGACATAACGTAGAGAACCAAAATATGAATAAGGCTCTAAGCAAGAATAGAAAAATGCCCTCTCAAAAAAACCCCAGAAAAACAAACCAAACCCCCACATATTCATCTACTTTGGATTTATTGCAGGAACAGTTGCAGTGAAAATTAATTCATGCCTCTTGTGCTTGAAAAAGTGCTACAAACGATGTTTAACACATTTAGTTCATAATGGATGTTGCCTTTTTCTGTCCAGGAAACAAATGTGAAGTTAGAGAAAGTGGGCTATGTTCCCTTCCTGGAGTCAACATGTCCAAGGCTGGACATGCTCCAGAGATGTGCTTCTTGAAACATCTGTACATTGAATATTTGACCAGTTCCAGGCCAAGGGATTTAAACCAACAGGGAATCACAGGCAGTTTTCTCAAGCCAGACCCTTCTGCTGCAGCTTGTCAATGATGGGGGATGTTGAACGTGCAGAACTCCACCACGAAAAAACGCTGCATTATTGTACACAAGCATTTCCCATCATTTCACCTTCAGATACCTCCTGGTCAGCATGAGCCACCCTTCACTTTTGGACAATTAACTGCACCAGTAAAAATGTCTGACGGTGCTATGATTGAGGGACACAAGATAGCAACAACATCCATTTTTAACTGGTTTTCGTTTTCCAGACTGCTCTCTTTTTCCCCACCCTCTCAGGCACCAGTGCTTGGGGCGAGACAAAGAGGAATGTTTTCTTTTAAGCAGAGGAGGAGGAAAAGGTTACCTTGTTTACCAGTAACTCTGGAGCACAAAGAACTACTTTGTCTTTATGGAAGAGGCAGTAAAGGTAATGTTTCTTAAGGGCTGAGGTTTCCAAGGCTGCCCTTGTTGATGTGACCGTGACCCAGAGGGCTGTCTGCAATCCCAGGGAGCCCGGGCAGTGAAGGGCCGCTGGCTTCAGGGTCAACACAACTGCCTCTGCTCCCAGAGAGGATCCGCAGCTACAGCTACAGTGTGCATGAAAGGATGGGAGGAGGAGGAAGCTGTGCAGAAACTAACACAGGAGGCTTTGTGAGTAAAGAGATGGTCAACAGAGAAGAGGACGTGATCCTACTGCTGAGAAGGAGATACTTTCAAAATACTTAAACAAATGTTTTTTCTTGCACTTCATTAACATTCTGACACAGCTGCAAGACTACCCCATGTGGAATCACTCTGCTGTCTTTTTTTTTCTTTCCTATGCAGTGAAGCTCAGTATTATTAAATAACTTCCATTCATGTGTTTTCCATACAACCCACAGTGATCAATTACACTGATTCATAGGCAACAAAATCCAAAATTTTTCTATACTTAGTGTTTCTTAACACTGAGAGAATATCCCATTTATCCCAGAGTACTCAAAATATAACTGATTTTGCAAGCTTTCTGAAAACTGATGAAGTAGAACTATTTCGCCATAAAAAAGGCAAATAGGACAAAAAAAAACTGTAATGAAACACAAACAGTGAGATAAAGAAAGGGACCTTCCTGAGGAATGAAAAGGAATGTAAGAGATTAGATGATAATATTTCCATGCACACAAGTAATTATTACAGTAAGAACAGCTACCCACCATCCAGTCACTTTTCATATAGTGCTTTAATTGCAGTGTAAGTATTGTTGCCACTTTCAGAGAGACTTTAAACAATGTCAATATTTAAGATGTCACTCCACAGCTTACCCATCCATCCAACATCTGTGCTGTGATAAAATAAATAACAATTTTTTTAACAGCATACAAGAAAGCACTACTCCTTTTCATAAGGAAACACAAACCTTACTTTATATTTACAAGGTTTTCGCTGGAGCATATATAGGGATCAGAAACATGATGAGCCACTGGGTTTTAACACTGGAAATTGGTAAGCTACGAATTGTTATGCAAGAATTAAGAAAATATGAGTCTGAATGGCCTACCTTCACTGCCAAGAAGTTGAGGCCACTTTCATGAGCCAAAGCTTTTGCTATCATGGTTTTTGAGCACCCAGGAGGTCCATAAAGCAGGACACCTTTGGGAGGCTGGATCCCCATTCGGATGAAGGACTCGGGATGTTTGAGAGGCCATTCAACTGCCTGCTTCAACTTCAGCTTGACATCTTCTAGTCCTCCTATGTCTGACCAAGATACCTGCAGAACAGAGCATTTTGTTGAATTCAGACTATGGAGCAGAACTATTAAAAAAACATAAAAATCAAAAATGCTTTGTAGAACGTGTACTGGTTGTTCTCTGAAGTTGTTTTTAATAAGTCACTTCTTCAAAAAGTCTTTATTAAATAAGAAGCACAAGATAGGCTTGTCAGGAACACATAAAGGCATGTAATATGTCCTACCCAAACCAGAAGGCAGATCCAAAACCTGCTACACCTCTTCCTACATTGCTGTCAACAAGCCTGAGACTTTTCCCCACATCCCCCACGCCTGCTCGTTCTCCAGTCACCATCCACTCCCACCCACTTCAAATATTAAACATGTCAAGGCACACCTAAATCAAATGATCTTCTGCCTTAAAACACTCTTCCAGAAATTTGCTCACCATAAATCATCCTTCAGCTCTGGAAAGTCAGTTCCATGTGAAAGGCAAGCAGAGTGTTACTGAGAGGCAAGGTATTGCCTTTCACCTGAACTCAAAACTGGTGTCACCCTTGGCTTGTCCTTATTTTCTCCTGATGCCAGGACAAGGAGTGGAAAATAGAAGCAGAGTATCCCTGAAAAAGGTAATTTAGTCTGCTACTGAAGTGGATAAAAAAGCACATTTGGATGTGGTGCAAGCACTTTTGTTTAAGACCAAGCAAACTTCAAACCAAATAAAATTTCTCAATTGTCAGACTTTGATATAGAAGAAAATTACAAAGACAGCAAAGAGCAACCAGCAGACACAACAAGTTTATGTTTCTGAGTCAGATATGAAATAGTATGCTTTAAATTTTATTTTAAAAGATGTATTACCTATCCCTACAACCCTTGATTCTATCTAAGAGCTTTGTAAACTGCACAGAACTAAATCTTGGCACTCTTAGGCAACTTTTTGTTAGGAAAGAAGACAACATAGGCTTGGTTCTCCTTTTTTCAGGATCAATCCTTACTCATACCTGGTAAAGCATGGACTAGACATTGCTATGATCATGTCTTTCTATCTAGACAAAGATTTTAACAAACATGAACAAGAAGGTCTTAAAATTAATGAGGCCATCAGGAATTCCCTATAACTTTTAGCAACAGAAGCCAAGATCTATTAGCAATACTTCACATGCATATAAAAAGCTAGGGAGAAAACACTTAAATGTTATTTTTACCCTCTTAAATATTCAGTCTTTTACCCTCTGCCAATATTCAGTCCACTGTTTAAGTCTTCTGAGGCATTATTCAAGTGATTTTTTTAGATCCACTACACGTCATTTAACACCAGCACAAGTGACAGGACTGTACAGAAAAGGTGAAGTAGGGCCACCTTACATGAAGGTTGTTTTCAGCAATCTGGAGACTTACTCTGACTTTGCTTACATTTTACATTCTTTCAGTGCAAGGTGTGGAATTGGTGAGGCAATACCATTAAAAGCAAAAATAGCTAATAAACCACTACCTTCACATTCTGGTAAAGTTCTAAACAGAACAAATTTGTATTTCCTCATTTCAAAAGGAGAGAGGTAAGTGTGTGTGGCAGGGGGAGAACAGTCCACCAGCAATAGTTACACTGCTCTCACCTGCACAGGAAGTCAAAGGAGAGGTCTTGCAACACCAGCAATGAGGTGTGATGTTCTGTCACTGTGGAAATGGCTTTAAAGATTAGCCTTGGGGCTGGGCTCACACATACAAAGCCAGCTCTCTGCTGCAGTGTGTAGGACACCAAGATTTCATTACTGCTGTAATCTTTAGCTCTCCCCAGGTCAATAGAGCTCAGAGCACAATGCAGAACAGCAGCTCCCCGGAGGTTAGTAAGCACCAGTAATAAAGAAATAAAACAGACAGGCAAAGGATGTCTCATCCAGAACCTTTTGGCTGCAAAGACACAAATCGAAGTGTTGAATTACAGTAGAGGGATTGCAAGAGGCAAGCAAAACGCACAGCAATCTCTGAAAAAAAATTTCAGAAAAACCCATAGGAGAGGGAGGAACAGCAACTGCAGTGCAACTCTCCAAAGAATGGCAGTATTAACTTCCTGATTTATAATGTGCATCCCCTCTCTCCTAAATCCCTGCTGCAGAAAAAGGAGCCTTCTAAAAAGGTTGTAACACAGAGCAAAGTTCAAAAAAGGATCTGTAAAAATGGAAGGCAAAATAGCACACAGAACCAGGCAGCAAGGATTTTGCATTTGCCTTGGTCACAGCCAACAGACAATCCAGACACATGAGGAAGGACTTGTAGCTTTATGCAGAAGTTACTTTGAACTCTTGTCATTTGATTGGCACATGGCTACTGCAAAGCAATGAAATATGAAAAAGCCCCACCATCTGAAAAATGAAGCTAAAAATCAAAAAAATGTCATGTATGTCAATGGTTTTACTTGTAAGTAACTACAGAGGCCAAAAGTCCCATCCACACCAAGGGGGCTGCCAAGTGAGTACTGTATCTGCAATAAAAAGCTAAAGCTGAAAAGCTGATATTATAAACATAGCTCAAATTCCTGTCTTCTCTTTATGAAAAAATCTCACAACTTATAATTTATGTAGTATTTGAAGTTATTTTTAGCAAGGATTTTTTAGATCATAGCATTCACAGAGTATTTTGAGATGGAATGGACCCTAAAGACGATCTAGCTCCAAACTCCTTTCCTTTGGTAGGTGATATGGGAGGACACAAAATCTATTGCACCCAGTACTTTAAGTTTCACTTTAAACTCACCCAGGCACTAAGCAGATGGCTTGAAATTTACCCTGCATCTTCAGAGAATATGCATTACTTTGTGGAAATGCAGGTCCTGTCAGCACAAAAAGAATTTCCACTATGTTGTTAACAAAGGAATGAATTTCACCAGTACGCCAGTGACTCAGTGGGTGTTTAACAAATAAAATCAAATGACAATCAAGGAAGCCACTTGGCAGGATGGCTTAGTGGACACAGGAGCCTGAGGAGTAGGTTGACCGGGACTGAGAACAGATTTCCTGCAGTACATCAAGACCTTGCTTCTACCTGCCTGTATTGTGCCATTCAGCAGCATTCCACCTGGCTCCAAAGGGGCTGGTGTGCCTGGGAGAGGCACAGCACAGGGATAACAACCTGAGCCCACGAGCCAGTAGCACAATGAGCAAGGCAAGAATCAGCAACTCCGGCTCTCAGCAAAACCACTTAGCCTTGAGGATATTGGTGCCATGACACCATTTCCAGGAAAAGCTGTCTGGGGCCAGCCCAGGCAATTCCACCCTGCACAGCATGGACTCTTAACAAGCCAAGTGTGACATCCGAGCTGGCTGTGTGCAGCATCCGGTTCGCGGATTTTATTTCCCATTCCTATAGGTTTGGGAATAGGGATCTACAGTTATGCAATCTAATTCCCAAATGACTCATTTTCATGCAATGAAACATAAATGCTTTCTTCTAGGGCCTGGGGAGCTGCTGAGAAACACCAGCACAACTGCTCACAGAATCAGGATTTAGTCAGATTAAATACAAAATTCTTTTGCTCAATCTTCTTAACATGGATCAGAGTTGCCTTAAACCAGATCAGCTCCCCAGCCCAATTTATGTTGGGTCTGCTACTGAACTGCTATAATATGCAATTAAGAGGGCAGTGAGCAGAGTAAAGATGAACCTGGCACCACCAAATGAACTGTTCATATAATGACAGTCACTGACAGGTGACTGTTTGGCAGTGATAATCTGACTACAGCACTGAATTCTGCTGTAACTTAAAACCACATAATGCCACTGAAGACATTCAGGCCACATTTACATAAAGATCAGAGCAAACTCTTCACAGTTTTGTTTCAACACACAGTGGTTACAAATGCTAACAGTTGGTTTTTGCTTTAGTTTGTGTCTGCTTCCCAAAAGGCTCCACAGTTGTTCAGGACCTTCCGTGAATATACATCTGAAGATGTTTACTCCATTAAGCCACTCAGCATATAAAACTATAGACCAGGAGACATGCTCCTGCACTGCAAACTCTTCCTGAAGCATTAGGAACTTAAGCTTCTGCAAATGGCTCTTCAAAATTATAATTAAATAAACAAACATGCAAACAGAAAGATGATGCACAACATTAACCAGTAACTTAAGGCTTCCACTCCATAAAATTCCTCTCTTAATGTGGCCCTGACAATGTTGCCAGAGTGTTGCACAAAACAACTTACTTTTGGCACATCAATTGCCATCTCCCTCATGGCGCTGGGCCTGACATCATTCATCCCCTGCAGGAAGTCATTGAAAACAATCATCACTGACCCAGCCACCTTGGTGTCCAATAGGTTGGGCCTCTTCCCCAGTGCTCTCCGCAGGGCGTACAAACCTAGAGAAACAAAAAAACATGGAAATAGGTAGGCTTCTTCCTGGTTCTCACAAACACAGAGTACCACACACAAACACAGTGCAGCACTGGAAAGGAAATGATGTTCAAAAGAGTGTCTCAGTGCTGGGCCTGAGCTACGTCAAAGAACACACAAGAAACTTGTGATGAGAGAGCACAAAAAAGGGGATTTGACAGCCACAGATAATACAAACTATATCTGTTCCAAAAGAGAGAATGGAACCAGCCTTGTTCCCACATTCCCAGAGACACAGCTAGCAGGGCAAAACCTCCAAACATCCATACAGTAATCTGAACACGTTTCTACACCACAGAGGAAGAGGGACAATGAACATTTAAGAACATGTTAAATCAGCTCACACAAGACATCCCCAACCTTGCCCACTTCTCTATTATCAGGACAGTATCTTCAAAACGTTTTTAAAAAGCCTAATGAGATTGCTTTAACTTCCATTGGAACCCTATTTTTCCATGTAGTAAGATGCCAGACACCTGCATTTTTCTTGATATGGAACAAACATACCCTGTGACACTCAATTGTTCTTTGCTCCCTTCAGCGATCACACTTTTCAAACGCAGGCAGAGCTTTTACCCTTTCCTTTGTTTGGACAAATCACTCACATCCAGTATCTATAAATCTTGATACTAATTCCTAGTTTCCTCCTATAAATCAATCCCTCAAAAGGGACACAAGTCCCACCTACTCACACATCAATACATCAATACTCCTCGGGCAGGACCGAGCGGTACCGTTGGCAGCTCCCAGGCATTCCCCAGAGAGCAACCGCAGCCCCTGCTGTGTAAGATGCCCAGAAGCAGGATGGTTTTCCCACTGTATAATTATCCTTTTTAAGGCCTAATATAATTTAGGGTTTTATTGCTTCTGCTTCCAACCCTGTTCTGTGACTGAAAATGTTAATTTTTTTTTTTTGTATGCTATTACATGATGAGTATAATTTTATATACAGGTATACACACATCCAGATATGCAGTATCTGTTGCCATGTGTTCCAAAACAAATGAGGCATTTCATACCTCACCAGTTCACCTTGCATGACCATAAAAAGACAAACATTTGTTAAGTCTCTTCTATATTTAACCAAACAAAACATCAATTAGTGCTACATGAAAGGACAATAAAAGGGATAAGCCGTTTCTGAAAATAGACATGGTTTTAACTTTCAGCAGATTGTTGTCCTTTTTTACTGCAGAGGCACTGGTAGATGCAGACATGCAAAGTTCCTGACAATGACAGGAATTCTGCATTTCCTACAATATATACAACGTGTGAAGAGATATAATATGTCCCCTGTGAAGCAGTACAGCTGGTGTCTCTCCATAAAGTGCCAATTACAGCAGAGTCGGAGCACCTGCATCCAATACCCAGGCTCTTAATACAATAACAGAGAGAAAAAAGTTTGAAATTCAGGTTTCCCCTTGCACAGAACATCCAAAACTAATAAGATATATAAATAAAAACATTCCATGAGGCCAAGGAGAAGAATGAAAATCTGGTCAGCAGAGGACAAGCATAAAATATAACTGACTCATTTTAACAACCCAGACAATTTTCATGCTATTCCTCGCCCCCTCCTTCCTTTGTCTGAAGAAGTTCATTTTAAGCAAAAGAAAAACAACTTGAGACAACATAGATTCACCCCCCAGATTTAAAATTTATATCCAAATAAATAGCAAACTCAACATATTACTCCAGTGTCATTGCAGCTAAGACTTTGTGGGGTGGAAGCAGGTGTTGGGGTCCAGTCTTGTACTTTCTCACTTAAAAAAAAATGCAAGTAAATAACATAGCATTAAATTAAGGCCTACAGAAAGCAAGTTATTGATAAATATATCTGCTCATTTCTATACCTATCTGCTCCACCAAGTGCCAGTGTAGCCCAGCACTCATTTGATGCATTTTAATGGTGTCATGGTTATCTTTTTTCCATGACATGAGTAAGTCCTAAAACCAGCAATGCTTATTTTAAAAATTGAGAGAGAACAGCAAATAAAAATGACCAAGGAGACCAGTGGTCTTAAGGTCTGTTACTGCCAGTGCTACGAGGAGTATGAGTGAAATTTCAGTCCCCAGCAGTGAGTTTGAAAGGCAACAGCCTTGATCCAGAACAGGAATAAAGAGGTCACAGCTTTCCAAACAAAGCCGGAATTCATTTCAGCATGTGCACGCACACGCCACTGCACAGGTCAGCATTTAATTGAAACAATGTTTTACATTAAAACAATAATAAAAAACAGATTGAAAAAGAAAGCATGATTCTTCCTGTTTCCTCCTGTTATCATAATCATTCTTTCCTGCACTTCAGATTGACCTCTAACAAGAGGGGCGGGGCGGGGGAAGGGAGCCTCAGTAACAGGAGAAGGATACAGCCAGTGGCTTGCCAGAGGCAGGAAAGCACATCCTTGTCTCGAGAAGCTGAAAGATGGATTTAACGTAAGGAAATGTAGGGTAAGATGCAAACCCTGCTGCCAGAAGAGGTGCAGAGGCAAAGGAGGTGGAACCCTACAGCAAACCCACGTTCACCACTGCACAAGTTATAACGCAGATACAAATAGGAACTCCTCGGAAAACATCGAGCACCTCCTGAGTATCTTTCACACGGGAATGTTTTGGGTTGAGCATAATGTCATTGCTGTGAACTGACTCTGAGCACAGCACTTGTTTCAGCTCTGCTTGCTCCTTTTCAGATGTTACTCCCTTCTTAAGGGTTAATGAGTATCAATGACCCTTTTTGGCAGTGCCTGTGGGGGCTCAGAACAGCGCAAATGGGTTTTCCCTGTTTTACTGCAATCCTGCATGAGGGGAGGAAGGACTGAGATGCAGTTATCCTGCTGAAGGGTCAGTGGGACCGTTAACACAGGCACAGGATACCTATATCTAGCACAGGGTTAGTGAACAACACTGATCCTCAGTGAAATAGCAATGGAAAATCCTGGTTTAAAAAAAAATTAAAAGGAAAAGAAAAGAAAGCAACATAAGGCACGCATGATTACAAACAATGGAAAACAAACAGTTTGTTCCAGCCCAGCAACTGTGTGCTCTACCTCACCAACTCATCCTGTCTGTCTAGAACAGAGGAAACCAAGTGGACAAAGGGGAAAAAACCAGCAGAACGCCCTGTCCTGGTACAGATGATCCTTCTTTGGTACCAGGCTATGCACAAGCTTGATAGCATTGTTTGCCTGTAAGATTTTCTTGCTCATAGCTTGGCTAAGTTTTGGCACATTAGGTCATAATAACAAATATCTGAGCCTAAAAATAGACCCTACGACACTGCTATATTTGTCAGAGTCTGTGCATAATTATAGACCACTGTAAATAATAGGAAGCAGCTACTCAGAATGACCAACATATATACTTTAGGTTTCCAAAACAGAATATATACACAACACTTGAGGAAATAAACTGAACCAAACAAAATTGTTACATATGCATCTTTTACTGCCCATCAGCTATTCCTTCTGCAAATCCATCCTGTCTGGACTTACTGTACCAGAATCCCAATACCAGAATTTGTAAGTAGCTTCAAACAAATTGTTATCTTCTTGTAAGGTTGTTTACAAAAGGAAATGTTTCTTTTTTCTCTGCTAATCTGGCATTTCCCTCCCAAATTCTTCTGGCCAAACCCAGAAGACACACGCTATTTCTCCCTGACAGTGACAGCTGTCAGACCCAACCTGATCCTCTGCCACGTGGCTGGCAGTGGAACGCTCCACAGAGAGGCATGGATGGGTAAGATCCCAGCTTTCTTATGGCACTGGAAGGGGCATCTTCCTCTACTTCTAGATCTTTACATACTACACTTCAAAATTTAACAGGTTTATGCATAGAAAAAGCATTTCATATAACTTAAAGTCAGTTTACAAATATAAACTTTTTTTTAATGTAACCTGTACATAAAATTCATGCTTATTTAGGGAAAAAAAAAAGTCAGGAAGTAGAAACCTTGACTTTTTGCACTCAAAACCATATTCTGCAATCTGTCTTCAGCTGCCAGAGCTATTTGGGAAAAATCCCTGAAGAACTTTCATGCACTGTTTGCATAGGAAAGATAATGCCCTTAAATCCCTTGTAACCATAACACTGCAAATTCACTGGGCTAACCTGAGCACTAACCTACTGTAGGGATTATATCCATGATTTATAGTCCTTCCTGAAGAGCCCTGGCATTTGCTGGAACATGTCTGTGGAGCTGCCTGAAAGCTGCTGAGAGGTGTGACAGGGGAGGGGAAGGAAGTAAGGAAGGAAGGAAAGAGGAACTGCATTTTCAGAACTTCTTTCGTAGAGGAAACAGTTTATTCACAGCTCAGGTACACACGTCATTTATCCCGACACCGTGACAACAGAGGGAAATAAGGAATACCAGACTGCCTGTCCCTAGCCTGCTCCCAGACAAAAATGTACCTAAGCTAGGGGTGGTCACACGTGTGTGAGGAGAAAAATAAGGACTGCCAGGCTACCAGAATAGCAAGGGCAGAAAGACAAGAAGCAAGAGTTAGTGGCTAGCTGCCCAGTCTAATTGTAATTAGGAATGCTGGCAAGGGTTCCAGCTAAAAATTAAAGTCAGGAGACTTATGAAAACTTTGCCTGAAAACATTTAAGCTCTGTCCCCCAATAGTAGCTAATCATTATACATATAAATGCCTACTGCTAACTGTATTGCCACACATGAATAATATCATTTCTTCCATACCTCTCAAGCTGCAGAAGCAAGATCACAGTGATTTATCTGCCAAGAAGGTTCGTTTAAAATATTAGTTACAGTTATTGATCAACTATTTTGAAAAATAATCCTTATTTACTGCTTATATAAATATCAGCAGACAGAATGGGATGTGCTTTAAACAGATTATTAAGTACTCAACCCACAACTGTGTGCATGAAGTCAGCAATCCCATCATTCAATTAGCTGCAAGTTTTGGATAAACACACACTTAAAATTAGTTATGATGAAAACCAAAAGTTCACATGCTCTGACTGCAGTCAGTGCAGTGTTCCACGTGCAAAAACAAAAATCAAGTACCATGACAAAACACACCAAAAAAATGGGCAAAGATTTTCTACAAGAAGAAAATAACTCCAAAAACCAACACAACGTGCACCAGCATTGCTTCAGAGAGGCAGCAGCCACATGTAGCCACTTCTGCACAAAAGCCGTCATTCTGAGCTGCTGCTTGAAGAAACAATCCCAAAACATGTTACAGAGGCCAAAAAAGCCACCCTGCTTTGCTATGTGTGTGTGCAAGCAAGGGCCCATTTACTCCCAACCTGCTCGGCCAATTGCTTTTGTTTAGAAACACCCTCTGCTTCAGGGACTCAACTTCAACACCACAGAACACAGCAGTAACTTAAAACTCATGAACACTGAAGATGGCGATTGGAGTTTCTTGCTCTCCTTACACCACAAATTAGAGTGATGGAACACAGTGTCAGAAAAGTCACTTGTCCCAGTCCAAAAAATCATTTGTAGCTTTACTTTTGTATCATGTCTGTACTTTTCAGTGCATTTCAAAATCACATATTCTGCCCTTTCTGCAAAAATTTCATAACACTTTTTTTTGTATTGACCATCTGACTAGATATGTTATTAATATTCCCCAAACTCCCACATTTTCTACATGACCTTTTCACAAAAAGGCAAGCAGCCTTTCCCACCTCATTTTGAGTGTCACATGGGAACCAGTACTCAGTTAGACAATGCAATAGCAGATTGTTTGCAACAGCATAGCTTCAATATTTCTCCCTGCTACTAATAAATAAATAACAACACAGGCGTGGTATTTTCAGTCACTTTTCATAAGGGAATAAAATAATTATAGCATGTCAAGCAGTACTTCCCCTTTCAAATCTGTAACTGCAGTCATTTAATTTGAAAGCAAAGCAAAAACCACCCTGCAAAACAAACAATCCCACTGCCTTGGCCATCAACTGCCTCTGTCAAAATCTACATTTTCAACAGTGTCTCAAACCCACATTCCTACATTTAAGATTATAATCCAAGAAAAATATCTACATTTGTTGCACACTGTCAGCAGAACCCGGGTCCAGACCATGCTGGGAAAGGTTCAGACTGAATTTTTACGGCTTAAAGAAAGGAGGGATATTCTTGATGCCCTAACACTGGGCTGTTTCATCAGGGCTGTGCCTGAGCTGAAAGGAAGAGCTCGATTGGAGATAGGAGGCTGGGAAGGCACGGATTGAAGGCAGCGTTTGTCTGGTTGAAAGAGCAGTCAGGGGCTGCTCCTCGGGGTGCACAGAGCCTCACTGTTAATCACATTAGCCCACACGGCTCATGTTTCCTGCAGGTGGCCAGGCTACCACAACTGCAGGAGCTGGGGGGGAAAACTACATAGGTCTAACAAAGAGACATTCCTGGGCTTCAGGGGAATTCACTTCCCTGTCAATTACAGGGAAAAACAGAAAAATCCTAAGAGACAGTCCTTCAGTTGATTATTGGTTTTTAATTCTTACTATTAATGCAAGTGGATTGCAGAAACTCTGTTTCAGGGTGGAGAAGATACAGCAGGAAGTTTCTCAGCTCCAACAAAAAGCCAAGTACAGTATCCTCCTAAATAAATTACACCTTTACAGATCTGTTATCCACACAAAATCAATATACAGAGCTATAGAATAAACAGCATAAAGCCTCTCCATCCTGTATTATTCATCAGAATGCCCGGGTAATTAAAGGGGCAAATGAATGGCACAGACAATAAGATCTCCAAACAACAGGACTCAAAGTTATGAGAGTAAGACAACAGACCATTATGACATGCCTAGGCAAGTGGCTTCACAGATTCAGCAGAGTAATGCTGATTCAGACTGGTCAAAGATGCATCTCAATCTCTTATTTCTCCAAGATTTTTTTTGGAGCAGACAGCTCAAGCCAATAAACCATTCTAATCCTAAAGGCTAAGCAGGGTGATACCTTTTTCAGGCAATTTAAAAACTTCTGATGCAAAACAAAGCCACCAGTGCCTCTTTCACAGAAGTCTCAAAGTCTCAGTGGTTGCAGCATCCTTACTGGAAGCAAATCAATGTTCTTGCCAGAAAGACCACTGTTTAAACAAAGCCATTTGTTCTTCCTCTCCTCATGATGCTATCTTATCACAGCCCAAGTGTTTTATATCAGCACACTGAAATGATGTGTAATGAACAAGGATGTTCAAGATAAATTCTGAGAGTCACAAAGCAAATACTTCCTTTCTCTGTAAACAATATGACTGAACCCACTCCTTGAAGAAATCAAGCTATATTTATATTCACCCTCTTGAAATGCTACAGGCAGCCATAGAAGGATAAGTTTATAATAAATTGCTATATTTGGAAACCTTTGTTGCTAAGCATCTTCTAACATTCAGTACAGTTTATACCATTCATGTCCCTGCTACATAATTAACATTTCATATGTTTTGGTTTTTTTAAAAAAGAAGTACAGTGCTTATCTCTGCCAATAAATTAAAACCATTATAATTTTTTGGGGAATTAATAAAAGACCACGTGGCAAATTAAATAAATGAGAAGCAACAAGATCTCAAGGGCATACAAACACTGACATTACATGCAAGGATATAGCAGTCTATCTTCTATACACCCTTTGCTTGAGATAAAATAATTCAGAAGGCAGCTGTTCACGCTAAAAATCAGTCTACTAAATAATTTAGAATACAGCAGACCTCTCCCAGCCTGAAGAATATGACTTTCTCAGCTACACACATAACTAAGCCCCTTTCTTCTCAAGAATCCTGTGTGTGTGAATCCCTTGGATGGTACTCAAGGCCTCAGGAGTCAGTCTACCAAGAGTAGCCCACTGCAAGCTGATGTCCACGGGGTGTGGCCCAGTGCCCAGCACAAAATCTGCAGGTTTTCCACACTTGGCTGTTAACTTCGTGAAAGCATCAGCTAATTGTGGAAATCACAAGCATCTTGCCAGGCAGTAGAGAATCAGAGCAATTCTTAATTTCTCCAGTGTAGTCACTACAGATATTGTAGCCTTGGACATGTAGATATCCTATAAAAATCACAGTTTTGTGGTTTCATTTTTGTGAGAGGCTAGAACTGTATCTTCAGTAGAGGAAAAGGAGAAAAATCCACTAATATTTTAAAAATTCAGCAGATAAAATAAAAACACTCTTAGCTGATTATTACAAACATCTCCATATAGAGGTGCCATGGGTTTTGGTCATAATACCCTGTTTGGGACAGTCCAGATGGCACTGCACAGGTTCTCCAAGTTTCTTGTCCACTTTTCCTCTACCTGCCCGCCCCAGCATACACCACACCACAATTCTGTACACACCATAGACACGGGGGCCTAGAAACATTCAGCACATTGGACATTACAGGCCCCCAAAACTTCTTCAAAATTCCCATGAAAATGCAGTTGCTGAACAGAACACAAAACTTGCCTGTTTGACCCCAGTAGTACCACTAAGCAAATCCTGCACTGGAGAACAAACAACTTCTGCCAAAAAAACAGTTGGAATATGTTTAATTCTACAATGATTATTTACTTTTCATTAACAAATGGTCTTCAGAATTATATAGAAGGCAAACATCAAAGCTTTTATAATGAAGTATCTTAGGAAACCTAACTAGAGATGCAAGAGCCCTACAAATACTACATTTACCATGTTACATTAATTACTACACCCTCGGTTTATATAAGCAATATATACACAATACATGTGTTAAAAAAACAGAGTTGAAGTAGAAAGATAACGAAAGACGAGTCCTCTGGAAAATGATCTAAACTTTGTATTAAGAATATAAACATATTTAGCTTGCAATCTTTCAGTCTCTCCAGCCACAAACCCAAGGATATAAATGGGGTATGCAGGACTTGAGAGTCTCCCACAGACCACAACAGAAATACAATCAGCAAGCAACAGTCATCCTGTGCCAAAAACTGAATGTGTATTCCAGAGTTCTGAAATCCTTTTTCTAAGCTAGTTTCCACATTTCACCTGTACTTACACACACAAGTCTGAATGTGGTACAAATAACCTTGAAATTTGTGAAAGAATTCTTCACTCAGATATTGCCTGAATACCATGCATTTTGGGTATTTAGAAATGTGCATTAGCATTAACTATATGTTTATACCACGTTTTAGGCTGTAATATATACATATATATATGAAATATTATGTTCAATTCTAAGCCCTACATCATCAAAAAGGTTATTGACAAACTGGAGGCAGTTCAGAGAAAATCAACACCATTTCTCGGAAGGCAGGAAGGACTTATTTATGAGGAAAGATTAAAAGAGCTAAATATTTATAGTTTGGCCCAGTAATGAATGAGGAGGTAGGGGACATGAGAACAGCCTAGAGATATCTGAAGGGTGTAAACACTAAGGAGGGAGAGCAAACGTGTTGTACAAGGATGTAAATAGAAATAATGGGATAAAACTAAACAAGGAAAACTAAGCCTGAATATCAGAGAGCATTCCTGGACAGCAAGCTAGCTTAGCCCACAGCAGAGTTTCTGAAGTGAAGCAATAGAAGCCCATGCATCTTGGAACAACACAAAAAACTAGCCAAAACACTGGAAAATCTGCCATATGAAGGAATCTTGCTCTACTGAGGAGAAATAGTAATTGTAAAAGTCCTTGCTAAGTTTAACTCCAGTGAAAGCAGTAATATTTTACCAGGTGTTGAAAATGTAATATAAAAAACAGATAAAGAGCTTAATTGGAAAAAAAATAAATAAAGACTCCAACTAAGAACGTTCCTTAATGATGAGCAACTTAAGTTCAGTTTATGTAATAGCTCGACTGAGTCATGCTTCTGCAACTTCTTGAAGAGGAAAAATTCACGTGGACTGCAAGGAGTTAAGGGCGCTGGACTGTATTTTCCCCAGCAGAGGGCACCCCACGTTAACAAACGACAGGGAAATTTAACAGCATGGATTCAAACTTGAGGAAAGAAGAGCCATAGGAAGGAGATACCCTCCTTCCCTCATTCCCACCACCGGCTCTGGATGCAAAGCTCCCAGATAACAGCGTGTCCTGCAATCAATCACAGGTAGATGCCCAAAGTTTTTTATCAACATAGTGTTCAACCTGCACAACATTCCAAATTTATTTTCTAAGAGGTCTTCATGCAGTGGGTAAATATAATCTATTTGCAGCTGGATTATGAAGTGTCCAGACTCCATCTGCGCATGCACAAGTAAAGCCTCGGCTGGGTCATGTTTGGAATTGAAACCACAACACTTCTCACTGAGAACTTTGGATTACATTAGTTAAGTGTTTACTATGCGAGTACTGAGACACAGGCAGACTGACAGGCTTCCAAAAACACAGGGGAAGGAAACTAAAAAGGGAGTTTATCTTTTTTAAAAACAAATATATACAAGCAGGAAAAAATAATGATGTTTTCTAACTTAAAACAGAGCTTAAAATACAACTGAAGCCAAGAGAAGAGCACTGTAAAACAAATAGTCTGTGTTCACGTATTTCTTCTCTTCTTGATCCATAAACACTCCAAAAATTCCTATTTGAGAACTCTCCCTTAAAAATTCTGGAAACTGGCGAGTAAAATCCTTGCTGTTCCAGGTGCCATCACCCCTAATAAAACATCTGTCATCTTCGCAGTCAGTTCCGATGCAAGAATTATCCATGCTCTGTGCCATTGCCAGAGGAAGCTGTCCCAGTGCCAAAGGAAATAAAAGTAACCAGCACATGGGGCAAACTTACTTGTGAACTACAAGGCAGCAAATACGTGTAAGCAGAGCTGGAGAGTCATATTTTGACTCGGCTGTTTTAAAGGGCTGCTCAGGGGCAGATTTAAGCTCCAACACTTAAACAGTGCAGACACATTCTAGCAAAACCTAGGAACTGATAGAGCGTACTTGCAAAATTTCATCCAATGAAAACAGAAGTGAATTCATGCTGAAGCATTCCCTGGAACATACTGAACCCTGGCTGCACGATGCATGGATAATTCTCCAGGGCTATGCCTGTTCCCAAGGCCAAGGGCCACGTTCCAGCCCCCAGCTCAGGGTGTGCTCTGCAGCTCTCTCAGCTCTGCTGCACAACCAGAGCCAGGTGCACGCAGCACCCCTGCCAGGAGCTCCTCGTCTGCAGGAAAATGGAATACAGGCACAAAACATGGAAGGGAGACACAGGAAACACCACTGAGGCACACAGCCCTCCACATTCTGGGAACAAGGACTTGCAGGACAAGCTGTGCAGCCAGAGTGACTTCAGATTTTTGTGTGCAAGGCTAGACAGCAGAAAAAGTCTTAGGCATGTTAGTTAACTCCCTAAACCATTGGTTTACTGCAAGACAGCAAGCTGTCTAAGATCCTAGAAATGCTGTGGGGGATTCCCCAGGGTTATTGATCTTAACATTGGGTTTTCAAATAATTTTTCTGATGTGCCTAGTGGCAGACTGGTGTTCACCATATCCCACATTTGGCTGTGTTTTCTTTGACACAAAAATTAATAAAACCTCGTTTTTTCAAAAGCTTTAAATACAGACTCCAGATTTTTTTTTCCTTAATAAAGAGACTAACAGTAAAGTAATACCCTAAATAAGATAAGCAAAGTCTTACCTGCTTCCTTGCACAAGGCTGCCAAGTCTGCACCCACATAACCATGAGCACTATCAGCCAGCTGTGCCAACTGCTCTGCTGTGAGCGAATGGGGAACCTTCTTGAGAAGTTTCAGGAGTATGTCCAGACGGTCCTGGGCATTGGGAATGCCGATTTCTATCTCCTTATCGAAACGCCCCGGCCTGCGCAGTGCTGCATCCAGGGCATGGGGGCGATTGGTGGCCCCGAGGACCAACAGCTGCCCTTCACTGCCTTCCTGAAAGCACCAAACACCACAAAATATTATTTTTAAAATACAGTTAAATGTCAAATAGCTTATAAACATACTTCTTGCTTACTTTTCCAACTATTACACACACTAAAATCCTGATGCTGGCTCTAAAGGAATAAAACAAGCTTTTCAGAATACATACCCCAAAAGTGAACCCAACCAACCCATCCCTAACTGCAATTTAGCAATACTACAGGCTGCATGCATGTACAGATAATACAAGAGACACTCCCACTTTAATCCCCAAGAATCTGCTTTCCTGAATCAGAAAGTAAGAACCAAGGAGAGAAAAAGAAGTGCTTAAGCTAAAATGCAGCGTTGGCACAAGAACAAAATGGTATCAGCAGGCCTTGAATAAACAAGGTTGGGAAACAAATCAGTTCAGGTATCAAAACCAGCAGAGACCGGAGGTCATAAAGCTTCCTGTAGGTCCAGTAGGAAAAGCAAGGTCAAAAATCCTAAACAATTTCCTAAAGCTCTGCTTTTTCACTTTTACAGTGAGGTAGGATCAGCTAGGAGGTCTCTTGTAAAGTCATACTCTTTTTGTGAATGAAGCTCTTTTTCCAGGAAGAATATCCACCAGCCTTTGCCACTGGAAAATACGTTCTGCCTGTGAACAATTCCAGACTGGGCAACTCAAACTGTCATGCAGGAAAATAATGAGAAACTTGCAGATTACATAAACAGAAGAAATTTATTTTCATACTCTGGACAGAGTTCTTTCCTCTTTCCTGCTAATAATCATAAAATAATAGATGAGAGATTGCCAAACTTTATGGGCTTAATCCATAATTTACTCAAGTCAATTAAATTTACTGTTTCCTTATTAGGCTGTTGTTTATGCCCTACATACTGCTCTGGCAATCTTGAAATAGCTGCTGATGCCTTTAATCATGCAGCCTACATATGAACAGAAGTATTTTGATTACTTTGATTTCAGAGCAATTAAAAATACCTGGTTTAGTTCAATGATGGGCTATCACTGAAATTTCAGTTTGATCTCCAAAACTATAAGAAGGAGAGAAGGCAAAGGAAAGGAAGTGAATGGAAGAAACCTACTTTCTTTTAAACTCACAGTTATCAGGAGAAATTCCTCTCCTACATGCCCTGCTTAGCATCCAAAAAAGCATTAGATTACTCTATAAAGTCTCACCTGCTTTCTTTCCCCACAAGTGATACATCTAAAATTGGCTCCCCTGTAGAAGCAATACTATTTTGTTCAGCCCATGCACATTATTTGTCTCAATACAGTCGACTTACTGAGCCAATGCCATCCATTAATGTCAGCAATGAAGCAACAACTCTCTTTTCCACTTCATTCTGAGCTCCTTCTCTCTTTGGACAGAGTGCATCCAACTCATCTATAAATATAATTGACGGGCGACTGGTAAGGAAAAAAATAAAGGGAAAAAAATTAAGGTGCTAGGGAAGATTTAAAACAGTCAGACAGGGCAAAGCTGTTCATGGAAAATGTCCAGTTCCTACAAAAACTAACAAACATCCCAATCCTTTAGGTAACTGGACGTTTCAGTCTTGAATACAGTGTTACTCAAAGAGAAAATTAAAACGAGTGATATATTAGACAACTAATACCTTCAGTATGCAAGTCTTTTGCTAATGTACTATGAACACCGACCACATGGAAGTCTAAAGTCTGCTTTAGCCAGGTCTAAAAAAATTGGACAAGATGCCACCAGAGGCGTGCTATATCCAGTACCAACACTAACTCATTTAGACCTGGCCTCCAAAACCTAGAGAGGAAAATCTGGATCCAGGTGAAACTCTGGCTCGTGCTTCCATCTGCTGAAACAAGCACACAATGCACTAATGACACAGGTCGAGTGATCTGGCACCATCCCTAACAGCCCCTCAAAAAGGGCAGCGTCCAAAAGGATTTAACAGGCATCCTAGAATTTCACTGCTTTCCTCCTTCCTAAGCTCTACATAAACAAATTTATTTCCTTTTAAAAACTACTGGATGAAATAAAGTCACAATTCAAAGATTCTTGCAAGTATTTTTCTTTTAAAAACGTTAAGGCTGGAACTGATACCACAAATAAAATTCTCGAAAGGAACGTACCGGAGAGAAGCCTCAGCAAATATCTGACGTAACCTCGACTCAGACTCCCCATAAAACCTGTGAGAATTAAAATATTTTAATAAAAGACATTGGTTTTTGTCTTTTCCAGGCAACTTGGAAAATTACTGCTCGTGAGTTACAAAAAGCCATAGCGCACACTTTTAAAGCCCTGAAGTCTAGGCAAATCTACAATAATCTTTATTTCCACAAGGACAGGAAATTAGGGTGAAATGGGGCACGAGCAAAGTTGGAATCATCTAGTAACTAGGAAAAAAGATTAAAGAGAACTGCTCCTCTTCTGTGTGAGAAACAATTTTATCTACATTTTTGAAGAACAACAAAAAAATTACTTCTCTGGAGACATCCATCTGTGCAGTATCGCGTTAATTGCAAATATGCTCTAACAAGTTCCTCTTCTTGTTGCAGAACTAACCTACGTTCAACTGCAGATGTAGTTTTAATCCCCTCCTTAATTCAGTCCACGCCTTACACAAATTTCCTGGCCGAGTCCAATAAACCTCTTTTAATATCAGAAACATAAGCCCGACTTGAGAGAACCCTTTCCCATTTGTTTTTGACTCTTTTGGGCAGATAACCCATAGCAAATACTACATCTCTCCACAATGGATAGATGCCAGGGCGTATTTTGGGCTACTACATTTACAGAGTTAATGAAAATAAAGAGGGTGGACTTACTTGCTTATTATTTCAGGGCCATTAATAACAGTAACGTGAGCGCCAACCTCGTTTGCGATGGCCTTGGCAATCATGGTCTTCCCAGTTCCTGGAGGGCCATAGAGCAGCACTCCTCGAGGAGGAGGGATCCCTTTGGATAGGCACGTGCAGACAAACAGAGAAAGGAAGTTACTGGTGATAAATGCCAGACTCAGCCTGCACTTGCATATTTCACTGTCCCTGTTATTACCAATAATAACTTGACCTCAGCATTAATTCCTTGAACAGACATG
Organism: Daphoenositta chrysoptera; assembly: GCA_013397915.1. Classification (NCBI taxonomy): domain Eukaryota; kingdom Metazoa; phylum Chordata; class Aves; order Passeriformes; genus Daphoenositta; species Daphoenositta chrysoptera. Next base: position 1,336,226 of record VZRO01005860.1, read on the forward strand.
TCATTATGATGAAATTGTGGGCTTTCAGGGAAAAGATCACTCTTAAATGGGACATTCATCCACATTTTTTAATGTCCAAAAGACTCTATTTAAAAAGCACCTATTTAAATCATTATATTTTTCAGTAGTTTGTTATAAATCTTCCCTGTGTGTTCTCAAAAAAATTGCTAGACTGAGTACCTAATATCCATGAATACTCTTTAAGTTATTAATGATTCTTACAGCATCATTGTACCAAATTTCTCACATCAGAAAACCACTTCTCTTCAACACTACAGAAAGTTCTAGAAATACTGTGAGGCTTGATTTAAGAATGCTTGCAAGTTGATGAATAACACACATTAAAAGGGCGAATTTGTCTATTTAATGGCACATGTTACCAGCCAAAGAGACAGAAACATTGTGACACAGAACATAAGGGACTTTGGAAGAACAAGGTACTGCTGTGTACAGTTGAAGCTGGGCAGAAATTACAGGTAAACTGCAAGAAACACTATTATGATCCCAGGTAAAGAGCCCACCAAAAAAAGTTTCAGACCAGCAAAGCCAAATTAAACAGGCACAAAAGCCAAAAACAGAAGTTGAAAAATTAAAAAGCAAAATGCAGACACAAATGTTTGACAAAGGCCTGACTCCAGCACAAAAGACATTGGTGAAACATGACCAAAGAAATATCAGATGGGACTGGGAATCAGACAAGGAGTGATGCCTCAAGGGCAGGCCACAAGCCTGAATCTTAGAAACTAATACACTGGAAAAGAGAAAAAATTATCTGCGGACAAAGGATAAAAATAAAAGCATCTCTACAAACAGGTTTCTTCACAAGTCCATTAAAGCACGTGCTGCTCCCCCCTGTGGCGTTTCTGGCACGGGCAAGACACGGGGCTGTGGAACCACAGGCTCACCTCAGCTCCAGCCTCGCTGCCCATGAGCAGACAAGGACTCCCAAGGTTTGGAGAGGGGCTAAAGGTTTGTAAATCCTGAGAAAACATCATCAGCCATCACGTAATTAGTAGAGAATCTGCTTAAGCTTTAGGGACTAGGTATGAAGAACACTCATGCTGAAGCAAACTGCTGCCACAGAACCATGTGGTGATGCTGAGGTTGGACCAAATGAGCTGGACCACTCGTGGGTAGAGGTGCCTCACACCACCCCAGTGACACCTGTGGATCATGGTCAGGAAACAGCCACCTGTGTGCTATGGAAACTGTCCCGGCTGAAATCACCTCATCTCTGAAGCATGTGTGGGGGAAGAGGTCATACACAGAAATAAAGGGCCTCCAAGACATAATATTAAAGAAATATTTACAGGCAAAAGAGCCCTGTCTCACAGTGATGCACACCTAAACAAGGTACACAGCCATTGGTGATAAATACACAGCACAGAGTCACAAAAATCCTCTAAGTTTTTATATATATTAGCTATAACTTTATGTACGGCAACAGTAATCGTGTTTGGTTTTCCACCCTGTAATTCCATACTAAACACACTGAGTAGTTTGAGTAAACAACCTCAAAGACCTCCTTAAAATTTTGCAGGAACACACAGGGATAAAGACAGCAGAATTAATCTGAGTTTTTCTCCATTTAAAAGATATGATTAACTGACTCTACCAACACAAAATCTTATGACAACACAAACAACTGCACCTTTCAAATGTCCAAGTACAGAAGTCTTTCCTATTTGCTATACTGCTCATGCATGCCTGAATTTCAGTACAGACACATACTTCTTCCCTGCTCAACTCTTTTTCACATAGGCTAACCAGAACATCTTCACAGGATCCATACAGTGTAATTATAAAGCAGTTTGACATTGTTTGGACACACTCAGGTTTACCAGACCAGTGTTACATAAAATTTGCTTAAGTGCATAATCCTGGAGCAATTAGTGTTTAAAAGAAAAAAGTCATGTTAAAGGAGAAAGTGAATGAAGAAAGGCAACTCTTAGGCATCATACCGTAACTCCTGAACAGCTCAGGTTTCTTCAAGGGCAGTTCAAGAGTTTCTCTAATAGTTCTGAGCTGGCTGCTCAAGCCTCCTATCATGTCATAGGTGACCCGCGACTCACGCTCGCTATCCTCTACTACACTGGGCCTTGCTTTAATAAAATTGATTTTAGTTCTTGAAGAAATGAAGTAAAAACAATCTGCATTGCTCATTGTTTCAATTTTGCCAGTTACTGGGAGTCCCTCAGCGCTGGCTTTCCCAGCCAGCTCCAGATCCTGGGTGAGGTCTGCACCATCTCCCCTGCTGAAAGTTTTGTCTCCCTGCCCGGAGTCTGGACCACTGGGTGTGGCTGGTGAGCCTGGATCCATGGCTTTGCTCGGGGTTTTCATGGAGGCAACCCCTGGACTATCACCGATGTCCATCCTGCCGAGCTGTAAGGACAAATCTAAGTCACTGCTCTCCAAATCAGATGTCTCTAGGTCTGGCTCACTGGAATCACCAGGAATGGTGCTGCCCTGGGCAATCAGCTCTGCACCATCAGTCCCCTTCACTTTCATCACCACGATGTTGCAAAGTTTGCCGTAGTAAGCGAAAGCCAAGAGGTTTCCTGGTAGGACTATTTTCCCATCTATGAGAAGACGAAAGAAGAAAAAGAGACAAAGATGACAAAATTTCAATCTACTTTGGCAGCAATTAACACTCAGACATTCTTGCATCAGAGTAATTCTTTATCAGGAAGCTTAGAAAGTGCTATAAATTAACATAACAAAAGGTAATTACGAGGTAGTTTCAGGTACTTTGAATGATCCTTTTGTGCACAAGCAGACTACTGGATAAACATTTGCCAGTTTCATATGTAATCTCTCATAATTAAACTCATCATTAATTTCAGCTTTTTGAATTTCATACAAAGGGAAGTTTGTGGATTAGTATTGTAATAAGTAAAAATTTTGTATTCACTGAGAGCACCACTACCTTGAATAACTTAACTTGCTTTTTTGCCTTACTTATGTACACCTACCACCCAAGGTAGAGCACTTTTACTTATTTACCACCAACATTAAAATAAGGGATTCAGAGATTGGGATTTCAAGTTAATATTGATCCTTCAACTTGTTATTAATGTGTAGTAGGGCACTCTTTTCCTCATAGTGCAAGTAAACTCAGAGGTGCACCACAGTATCAGCCAGAAGCCCATCAATGGGTGCTGAACACTCCTAACTTGAGCCAGCAATACAAGTCATGGCTAGGAGAAATGGAACCACAACTAATGCAAATTACATACTTACAGCATGGCACAATTGTTTAGCCTAAGACTGAACAAAATGTGAACCACGTAACATCCCCTATTTTGCCATAAGCTCCCGATTAAGAACATAAAGGGAAAACGTTTGCTCTTGTATCGAGAACCTGATGATCTACCACAAAAATTCTCAAAAGAGAAGCAGCAAAACTCATACCAAAGTTCCTCAGCAGACAGACAGACATTTCCTCAGCATTAACGGTGGCATCTTTGTCCCTGTGGTAGGAAGGGAAAAAGGTGTTTTTCCAAGCACTTAAAAACCAAGCCAGAGTCCACAGCACTTCACAGTCTTCCTATCATATGGACTTAACCCTGAAGACATAAGACATATAGTAACAAAAGAAGTGTACCTATGTAATCTGGGGCTAGTTTTGCCAAACAAAATGCTGTAATTAACAAAATCCTAAATTATATTTATCATTTCTTAGGATCACAATACGCAATGCAAGCTTTTCATCTCACCAGGCAGGATAATCACTGCTACATGTACTGAATTGAGAAGAATTTAGATCAGGCAGGTCTCTTTCAGCCTTGCAAACACACATACACAACTTTCATTGACTAAAACAGTGCCTTGAGTAGTTGCATATCCACTATTAAAACACAAGTTTTCCCCACAAAGCATTTTCTAGTCGTTTATTTAACTGACTCTCAGGTAAGACTCACTTCATCCATTTTGCAGATGGAAGTCCACAACTTTTGTACACACTCACACCTATCCGTTGAAAAAACATCACACCGAAGGCATTTAAAGCAGATGCAGCTGCTGCAACTCAAAGTGTGAACAACGGGGGGAGCCCTAAGCCTGCAAATTAAAGCCCCGTTTCTCGATTTTAACGGTCAAGAAAGCAACTTGATGGAAAACAGGTGTATTCAGCTAATTTAGAGGAGAGCTCTTAAAATATCGTAGCCTTTCCTGATGCGTAAACACATACTCAAATAAGTCTGTTGGAGTCTGAAGTTAGGGATTGATTCTTTTAACTTCTTTTAACTGGAAGATAACAGTAAATTATGCATGCAAGCACTACCCAGAGGTGTTAATTGGCAGAGAATGAACTACACCTGTAAAGCATCTAGAAACCCAGGCAGTACTTGAACAACGGGACTTCAATTTATTCTTTTAGCAATTTATATTCTTATTTCTTATGTAAAACCATGGCTCTCTGGACATCAGGAGGAATTTCTTAACAGAAAAAATCTGCAACTGACTGCCTGTGAACTGTGATGTTAATTTATAAAAATGTAAGTGCTAGGACATTTTCAAAAGTAACTCTAAAGTAACTTTATTTAGGAAATAATTATAATCAGACTCTGCAACAATCCAAATGCCAACTCTGTGAAATGATAAGATAATTAAGGGAAATGGTTAAATAAAAACCTCAACAAGGTTATAAGAAGTTCCATACCTCAACTTTACATCGACTTCCTCTGCCTGGATGACTGCACCAGTCACAGGCTGCACAGTGACAATGTCATCTGGATTTACTTTCAGGTTCTTCTGTGTGGTTTCACTCAGCCCAATCTTCCCACCTGGAAAACCTTTGGTGGGCCAAGCAGTACAAACCTAGGAAGAGTTTTCAAAGCCAACACCTGTCAGTTGAGGTTTTGCCCCTCCCATACCAGTCAAGGTAAACAATGCTTTAATATGAAGGATTAGGTTAAAACGTGGTGCCGCTGAGCAAGACACAAGTAGCACTGAGCTCTTAAGTTACGATCCACGATACTTCTCAAGATGAAAGGGGTTATATTTTGCCTATAAAGGTGATAAAAACATTTCATGAGGACTCTCTACACATCCTGAAGATGACTCAAAAGCATACACTGTGCTGACTAGAAAATGCTACAAATCAGTGAAAAAGATGAGTAAATAACTATACACTTTATTTGCAAATAAAACAGATGTGTAAGCTTCTGCAAGATATAATATATAACCCATATATTCACACCTGACTTAGAAATTTATAGAAAAAAAACCAGCTGCATGGATTTTTTCCAATACTGAGAATACAAATGTAACTACAGTGTAGAAGACGTGGAAAAGCACATTCACCATGTTTCTCAATGCATGATCCATGGTGGTTCCATTGAACACAACAGGAACACGCTGATAACATGAGAAAAGCACTTAAAGGAACAAGAAAGGGTCTCACCTCCTGCCGCCCATCAGCTGAGGTGAGCAGGGCCGGCCGCCCTATGCAGAGATCCGCAGATTTCAGGCTGCTCAGCGACAGCTGCGCCAGCGTTTTTCGGAGCATCTTCGGAACTTTGTCATCTTCTGAAGTTTTCAGGAGAAAAAAAAAAAAAAAATCATTTTTTCTCTCCTTCCTCTCAGTAGGTCTGGCGTTTCCCGCGCTCCCCGGGGATCGCAACCTCGCCAGCCCTCACAGCGCCTGCCCTGAGGGGAGCTCGCGGATCCCCGTGAGGTGCTGCCGCCGGGGCTGGGAACACGCTGTCGCTCGGTACTGCCCCTTCCACGGGAATAGGAGTAGCTTCCATGGGGGCTTGGACTGAGATACCCCCGGGTCCCGCCTTCGTGAGGCGCGGGAGCGCGGCTGGGCAGGGACTCGAATTCAAAAGAGGCGCCCTCAGCGCGCCGGGCTGAGGCAGAGGGGCTGAGGCAGCCCGTTCCCGCCACCCGTACCTGACTCCACGGCCTCGGTGACGCGCAGCGCCAGCGGCCCGCCCGCGGCAGCTTCAAGGGGGCCATCTCGCGGGGAGCCGCCACCTGCGGCCGGACGCCCCTTACTCTTCGTTCTGGCAGAGGAGGCGGACATGCTGCCCGCGGCCGCCNCGGACCGCCTTCGGGCGGTGGCTGCGGGGCAAGTGCCGGGCGGGGGTCCCGAGTCACGGGGTGGGCGGGAGGCGGTGTGTGAGGGGTGGCAGGGGTTCCGCCAGGGGGCGCCCTCAACCACCGCCTTCCCCTCAGACCCTGAGGCGCGGCCGTGAGGTGAAGAGCGCTGACAGGAGGGAGCAGAGGTCGTTCACAGAACTCTAGCTAGGGTTGGAAGGGACCTCTGCAGATCCTCCAGTCCAGTCGCCCGGAGGAGGTGACACAGGGGGTGACAAACCACAGCAGGTAGGTTTGGAATGTCTTCGGAGGAGACTCCACACCCCCACTGTACAGCCTGTTCCGGTGCTCTGCCACTCTCAGAGTAAAGAAGTTCTTCCTCGTGTTGAGGTGAAACTTACTGTGTTTCAGTTTATGGCCCTTGCTCCTTGTTCTGTCATTGGGTACCACTGAAAAGAGTCTGGCATCATTCTCTTGGCACCCACCTTTGAGATATTTGTATGGATTGATGAGATCCCATCTGAGACTCATCTTCTCCAGACTGAAGAGGTCCAGCTCCCACAGTCTCTCCTCATGAGAGGGATGGTCCAGACCCCTCATCCTTTTTGTGGCCTCCACTGGACCCACTCCAGTAGCTCCTTATCTTCCTTGTACTGAGGAACTGTCCAGTGGGACACAGCACTCCAGAAGAGTAGATTCCCCTGTTTCTCATGGCAGACCCTAACGTAAAAGCCATCACTTTGCACGTGAACAGCAAGTTGTACCACATAATATGTCGAGCTGGCAGCCCCTGACACTGCTGGTGAGTTTGTCCCACCAAGAGTAGTTTTACCCTGAGGTAAATGAGGTGAAAATACAGATTTTTGCAGATTACCGACAGCTGTAGTGCATGGTAAGGTTTAAAACTACAGAGATCAAGGTCAGAGGGGTCTCTGACCCTCCTCACTTCCCTCTCTTGCAGAGTCCGTGTCTCAGTGGCGGGATGAAGGCTGCGTTGCTGTCTGGCTCCATGTCCCCATCCTCCAGAGCGGCCTTGTGGCGGTGGCTGCTTCCCAAGGCTTTGCTTTCCACCACGCCGAGCAGGGCTCATCCACCCTGACGCTGTGGCTGGGAGAGGGGCCCAGCAGGCTGCCGGGGTTTGCCACACACCAGCTGGGGGTTGCAGGTGAGTTACAGAAGTGGTTGCACCCACAGAAAGTCTTGAAGGAGCTCTTTGGAGCAGGTTCAGTAGGAACTGTTCCTCTGTACAACCAGCATGTGGAAACCAGCTGCCTACTGCATTTTAAAATTAAAAACTAACCACCAACATAGAGAAATAAGCACTTCTCTGCTTTGTGTACTTAATACGTGTATCTGCCTAAACTGTGCTCAAGTTAATGTCTGTAAGTGGGGAAAACTTGACCCAACAGGGTTGTTCAGTAGCTACAGCAACTATTAGACTAAATTGCAATGGTCTGAAAGCTGATATAAACTATGCGTAGAAGTCTTCAATCCAAACATATATTTCACAAAAAAACCAAAACAAATGCCATAGTCTTAATCCATCTAGACCTCCCACAACCACAGTTGGAAAGTTGTTCCATAACTGAAAAAATTTCCGAGGAACTAGACAAGATGGTTTCCCCTTTTTTATTTTTTCATATAGCACAGTACAAGGGACTGATGATGAGCCAAAAATACCATCAGCTTGAAGTCAAAAGTGAGTGGTTTCGCCCTCTCAGTCAGTGAAGTTCCATAGATCTGCCATTACTTATCCCGTCGCTCAGTAATCTGTAATTGGAGGTTGGCTTGGACCCCTCGTGTACTGGTTAAGGGTTACATTAACACACAGAAATCGCAGGATTGGGGAGAGCAAATCTCTCCAGTTACAACCCTGACTTGTTTGTCCTTGGCTCGCAGGGACTGTGTGGGACGTTATTTCTTCACCAAGTGGTGCTAAGGCCCTTAAACAGCAATTTGAAAAATCTAGTGAGGAAGAACTCACAAAAGATGGTTTGTTCTGTGTAGCAGCAGGTTAAATGAAAGGAAGTTTGGGGGGAAAATACCTCTTGAATTATAAAACAGTGATACTGCCACCGGTAGTCTTCTTCCAAGACCAGCAGAGGGCAGAGTGGATGCTGCAGGCGGACTTGGAGTTTGTCAATGGACATGTTGGAGCATGTTTTCCCGAGGTATGGAGACCTCACCATTAAAATATGTGGCATTAAACTGGAACAGGACAGTGCATTCTACTCGCAAAAGCACCGTGTTACTTCTTGTGAGGAAACTTGACTAAGTGAGAGGTTTTCTGAAGTAGAACTTACACAGCAGAAAGTGCTGCTTGAAAGGAGATCATGTAAGAGATGAGTTGTGACCCCAGTAGGCATCAGAGAGGACTAGAAGAAAAATTGTCACTGAAAGACTCACAAATAAACATTTAAAAATATATTTTCAGAGCATAATTTGCAGCTGTGCGTCAAAACACTTTGCACTCTGCAAGTAGGAGAAAACTTTAAAGAAAAGTTTGGTAAGTGCAGGTATATGGATTTCATAATTCATTATATGGATTTTAAAATTGCACAACTTATGATGTATGTGTTCTTTGCTACCATTTTCTAAACCTGTATGCTTTTATTCATTATTGGGAATCTCTTTAAAGGAGGTAAATACTTAAGGAAAGCATTTTAGGCAGGTAAACAAGTGTGAAATAATGACTGCTATGTGGGGTTTTTTCTTCGTTCCACTCACTGTCAGTGGATCTGGAACACATCCCAAAAATACACTAAGCAGTGTGGATACCGCCTGGTAGGTTTATTCCATTATCTTTCTACTTTAGGAGGGAGACCCTGGGTAGTGGAAAGGCTCCATTCTATTTTTAATTCATTTTATTGAAATAATAAATTATTTAAATATATATATTGGGGAGGGGGGTCAAACATAAGGCATCTTTATTTCCTAACCAAAAGGTATTTTAGAACATGTCTGCAGTAAATAAAAGCAATTTGCTGGTGAGAGTGTCTATGCCAAAGCTGTGGCCAGTCAGTGAAATGCAGGACTCAGTCCTCTGAGCATCCTGAAAAGGAAAAGCAGAGATGCAGAGAGTGCTTGGCTGGCCAGCAGGAAGCCAGCACAAGGAACAGGGAGCAGGTAGGAAGTCTCATAGCCAAGTAGACCAGCAGCTGGTTTTCCTTCTGTCTGGAGTTTCCCACGCAGCAAACACAGCACAGCCAGGGCTTGTGCCTCAGGACCATCCAGCCAAGTGATGACAAAGGTGTGAATAAGCAGGCTCAGGCCATGTTTTACCAGACTGGATGAGAGTGGCCAAGCAGAGTAGCAAAGGTTACTCATTGGGCTTGGCCATTATTGTTCAGAAATAGTGGAATATGTGATGTGTCTTCCAGCTAAGTTACTGCATCCGTTTGTAGGCGGCAGGATTTTCCACATTTGTAAAGATACAGAGGAGTCTCTGGTGTATGAAGTGATTAACGTGTTGTTAAAAAGCATTTCCAAAATTCTCCACCTCCAAGGAGGATGTGGCCGGCCGTCCAGAAAGTGACATGTTTGTAAATATGCCACGTAACTGGCATGAGAGGACAAGCTGAGGAAGGAAAGTAAAAGGAGAGGAAGAAAAGTAAAAAGCATTTTCTTCCCCCTCTCATGCACTACAAGCCTTACAACACAGCTGTTATTTGCATTGCTACCACCTTAATCCACTTGTTGAAACGAAGTCCTTGGAGCTGACGGACTCCAGGAAGCAGAGTCTTCACACACAGAGGATCATCAGCCTTGGCCAGTCCTGTTACTTAAGGAAATCTAAAATGAGCAGCTGCATTACCGTGAAACTGCACAGGAAGATGGAGGTAGATAGGTTTGGTAAGTCACTTACCAAAAGAGACTTAAAAGTAGTTTCCAAGTTGTTTTACAAATACCTACTCCTGCCTGCTTATGTTTACAGTGCAGGCAGTTGTGTCTGCACCCATTCTGTGGTTGACAAGTGCTTCTCAACACTGAACATCTTTGCATGCATTTTTACATCAGTCATAAATAAAACAGGTAGGATGAAGATATTTTTCCCCTCCATTACTCATTATCTGGAGTTGGCTAAGGGATTCTTTCTTTTTTAAAATGCTTTTCTTACCTGTTTCCCAAAAGAGAACATTCAAAACCAAGTGGTGTTGTAATAGTGATCACTTGGTTGGTATAAACCTTTCCAGAAAGTCATCGTGGCATGAAAGTCATTGTGGCACTAGATGATTTAAAGCTCCAGGTGCCACATTTGTAGCAGGAGGGAGAGTTTTAAAAACCACACTTGAGGGCCTGCAGTCAAGCTCTGATCTCACTGATCACCAGGTGTGGCCCAGCGAGGGAACATGAGACCAGACAGCAAATCCTGTTAGTGTGTTTTCTTCTTCTTGCTCTGCATTTATCCTCTAGCCGAGATTCTGATCACCTCACTGGGAATTTCACTGCCAAAAATTACATTCACAGGCTTCAATTTCAGGGGAACAGAGGAGAGCAAACACACTTTCTGTTTGATTCAAATGGCAGTTTCCTGCCTTCACCAGCCCTCCCTTATCCCAGCAAACCCTTTGGCTGAGGAATGGCTTTTCTAGAAAACAAACGCACTAATCACGAAGTTCCTTCTGCTTTCCTTATGTTGCCTCTTTTAATCATTACAGTAGTTGAACTGGGACACTGCTAAATATTTACAGGAGGAATGAAATCATAAAGTCACAAGCCACAGGGAGGCAGATACGTGACTACCCTCTTAAAGCATGTCCTTTGACATATCTTGAAGAAAGACTGGTACTTCATCTTTGAAATATTCCTCCTACACATAACTCTGCCATGTATTATTAAAAAACAGAGGATGTTTTTAGTTGGACACTCACTCCTTAATAATTCCTTCCTGTGGATATACTTCCCCATAGCATTTTAAATGCACATATCATCACAGATGTGCCTGTATCCTCTTCCTCTGCTGTAAAATGACATAAGCTTTTTTGTACTGTTAACCTCTAATTTGAAAGCCATGTATGACTGATGTGGAAAAGATCCTGGTAAGTTGTACCACAGTACTCATCCTGCTCACCACAGCACTCTTTTAAAATCTGAGAAAAATACCTACTTTAAGGGAAGGACATATTTAAAGCATGAGCAGTGAGCATGACATAATTAAACATGAAAGCACTTGGAGTTCAGAAAGTGGGAAAACTTGTAATCTGCGGGAGAAAGTCATGGGCTGAGCATGAGGACCTAAGGAAAAACTGCACTGCTCAGTCAGACAGGCTTTTTCATCAAGTGAAAGTGTCACTTTTCCACTTGGTAGCAACACTTTTTGATTAAGAAGTTGATTCAGATTACAACACAGTTCCTGGCATGCATTGTTAGCTGGGTAGTGGGAGTTGAGAGACAGTCACACAGCTGAACCTCATCTGTACAGTCAGCCCGAGTACTAAACCTGGTGTGTTATTAACCTGACAGCACTCAGATCTTCACTACGGTAGGTGGGGGGTTTGTCATGAATTTCACTGGAGAAAAATTCATCCCCCTAAAGGGTGGCTTCTCAGCCAGAGTCACTGGAAAATTCTGTTATTTGAGGAATATTACAGGCACGTCTCTGCTGAAGCAAGCAGCTTTGCCAGATTGTTTGGGTAACCTCTTGATCTTGCATTCTTTAGTTCTGATATTAACACAAGCAAGGGGTTTTTTTTGTCATTTCTAGTCTGATCTGGAACTTAAATTTTGCAATTATTTATCTTGGTACTGCCAACTTTGAATTTTTATATGGGATACTTAACCTTTTTCTGATATTTTATTGGCATCCATTTTCCACTGACAAACCACTGTGATTCCTCCATACAAACCTTCCTAACTGTACATGTTATCATTAGGGGTTTGTTATGCTTTATCAAAACATGTTAAATTTTGGTTGGTAGGATTGAACATAGTTGTCCAAACACTTCATCTTTTTCAATATTCTTTCTATTACCAGGTGCTGTTCTAGATGAAAGCACCGGAAAGGTGTTGGTTGTACAAGACAGAAATAAGGTATGTTTGTTACAGTAGTTTGTTAAAGTTCATTTAGATAAGCCTATTCTGTAGTATAAAACAGAAAATACGTTTATTTTTATTCCAGTCCAAAATTGTGATAGTTGAAAGTTACTTCCTTTTACAAGTGTCTTAAACATATCCATCAACAGATTAGTGTATTCCATTTTAAGGGGGAAAAAAAAACAATTCTAAAAATCAACAGCTTTGTTATAAATTATAATTGGTGATTGATTCAGCAGAACTAAGTATCATTCCTGCTTTGAGTTTTCTGTTTTCCCCTGTAACTGAACCAGGAGTCCCTGATCTTGTGTTTGGATCCATGCAGACCTCTGGAAAACCCCATGGCTCAAAACAGATGTTGAGAGAAGGATTCTGATTTGGTTTGGTTTCCAAAATTCCAGGCATATCTGTGGCTTTAAACAAGCAGTACATGGTGGGCCATGACCTGGAGACCCCCTTAGTCCAGCAGGTGTAAAGATCTTTAATCCCACACGCAGGGAAGTGCTTGCCCTCGCTACAGAGGATGCCAGACCAGAGCAGTGCTGTGGTGAGGGTGGCTCGTGTGATGTGGCTTGAGGTCACCGAGCACCAATCACTGAAATGTCTTCCAGCCCCTATCAGGCTAACCCCGGTTTTAATTCGGCTGCTGCAGAAAGCTCTCTGGCTCACTGGCAGCTGCCTGTGCTACTCCATTTAAGGGACATGTAGCCTCCATTATGCTTTCATTTGCAGGTTAAAGTGTCTCTAGGAGAGTGAGATTAATGCAGTTTTAACGTGAAACAATCAAAACCTAGCTAGGGAGACTGAAATACACTTGGATGCAGAATTTTCATTTTATACATTCAAAACAGTGCCAGTATCTCACTGGCTGCATTCTCCTGTCTTTCTTGAAATAGCTACTAAGACATTTCTCCTCGGGACCCAAAATACCAGTTCATTAGTAACTACAACACAGATAATGAACTTCAGTGAAAGGTGCTTTCATAGGCAGGTGCAGCCATACCACACATTGAGTTTCTAACACAAAGACAAGGGTGTTTCTCTTCCTCTGAACTTGTTTCCTGGTACCGTAGATGTTTATTTTTCATTTTTGTATTTTATAAATTTACTTACAATAAAGTAAAATGTCGAGGACTTGTCTATCGCAGGACCTTCAGGCTTACATTCAGCAATTAACAATTAAAGCATAAACCTACCTCTCCTGCTGCAGATTCCAAAAGTGGTTCCAGCTCCAGAGAGTCTCCAGGGACACAACAACACACTGCAAACATCAGAAACACAACATTTATATACCCTTTCATATACCAAAAAAAAAGGTGCATACTTACCTTTTAGTAAATATCTTAAACGTATATCAGAATAAAAAAAAAATTAAAAATTTAAAAAGCTATTGGAATTTTAAGGGCTGTTTGGGTTTAATTGTGACAGGACAATTCCACAGCCCACTAAGATTTCCAGGAACTAAAAGCAAATCTGAAAGCCAATAGACAAATACATGTGTTTTCCATTTGCACTATTTTTAATCTATTACTTTAAATTCCTATCCAAGCCCTTTAAGAATGCCCAGGAAAAAAGAAAAATTTCCAGTGTAGTCATTAGGGTTTCAAATCCAGGAAAGCACACAGCTTCCCCACTATGCTGCATAGACAAAAAAAGTGGGTTTTTGGGCCAGTGTGCCTTTTTACTGCATTTATTTCTAGGTGAAGGGTAACTTCTTACATAAACTTTTAACAAGGAAAGAAACAGAAAGTACACAGAAGTAAAGGTAAAGCCTACAAATCTTTATGCTCTTGCAAGAGGTGCAGGGACTGGGACTCCTTTAGCAGTGTGAATAACAACACCAAGCCTGCACTTCATGTTTTAATACTGAATTTTATTCCAATTCAATAAATGTTTCTATGCATAAATCACACACAAGCCCTCATTTCTTGTATTCCATGAAAATGACAAGTTACACTAAATGATCATTACAGACATATCTTAAAGCCAGTGCAGTATAGAACAGTACAATCATAATACCTGTTGGTAGGATTAAATATATATACATTTTTTAAAAGCCAAAACCATAGAAGTGGAATACATTAGTGATTAAATACAAGATTATATAGTCTATAGCAGCTTTTTTTTTTAATACTCAACTACTCTATCTAGCAGCAATGTTGTCTAATGACTGTTAGACAGTTTGTACTTTCAATCAGTAGGTGTTTTGTTCCAATAGTTCATACAGACTGTAGCTGTTTCTGATCATCATGTTAGCAGGAATGAACAAGTTCCTACTTACTGATCTTTGTAAAATAACAATACTGCAACTTCAACAAAAAAAGGTTATGTGTTAATTGTCTCCTTCGTATTAAAGAGTGCAACACAGGCTGACTACTTCATGAATGGATTTTTCCTCCAATACAGACTATAAACGCATGGAAATTTCCAGGAGGTCTGTCTAATCCAGGAGAAGACATTGGTAAGTTCTAGGAGAACAGAGTTCAACAGACACCAACAGAGTTACGAAGAGTTACAGAGTTACACTGGAACACAGGGTGACCCACCTTGCTCCTATGATGGATTGTTTCCTTGAATTAATGGTGAACAGATGGAGTGACACAATCGTGGGACCCTAATGGTAACAGCATTATGTTCAGGGCAAAGTAGTTTTGTATTTGTAACATTTACTCTTTCCCACACTTCCTTTTAAGTGCGTGCTTGAGGCCAGCTAAGTTTTTGTACGCTGGTCGGATATGCTGCAATATGAGCCAGAAGTGCAGAGGATTAAGGTAATCCATATATAGCCCAAATAACACTGGAACAGGGAGCTCTCGGCTCACACTGGAATCCAGGGCAGTGACCTCAGAGACGGACTGAGCAAAAATTTCCAACTCTCCCTTTTTACATGCAGAACAGAAATAAATGCACTTGCTTCCTTCCACCCCCCTCCCCTTGATTAGTTTGGACTAAGAGCTCCTCGGCACAGGGCCAGTGTGAAGTGCAGGGCCTCACTCTTGTGGGCACTTACTCCCAGCAGAGACATGAGACACCCCTGTGGTAGGAAACAAGGCTGATTTGAGGAAATTTCTCATTTCTTTCCAACACAGCACAGCTGATGATGATGAGCACTGCTGCAGTTTATCTTCACAGGTGAATGAACAAGGGTGTTCATGAAGGAAGAGAAAATATGGCTTTTTCCTCCTTGTATCTCAGCCCTTAAAATCATGATCCATAGGCTGGTTAATTCTTAAGCTGTTGAGCCCAGGTTTCCTGACTCTTTCATACCTTAGAAATACCTACTGTTTTAGCAGTCTCCCTACAACATGTGGTAGGGTTGTATTCCAGTTATTATTTCAATACACAGAGAAAGTTCCTGGTTGTCAGGATATGGCTGAGTTTAGTTTTCATAACTCATGAGTCATGTTTTAAGTCTTTCTGTCAAACCTGGTGATGGAAATCAAAAATATTTGCTGGACAATGCAGTGTAACATGGTGAAATGGATCCGTGTTTTCAAAAGAATCTCAAATGCCATGGCTGTTGTCTAGTCAGGCACCTTCTGACTTCTACTGCCAGCAGCAAAAGGAATTTTGTACTCAAGGGAACAAAAAATGACAGCACTGACATTCCAGTGGGATTCCCCAGAAGGACAGTGCTGCTGAATAAGCCAATGGCCATCCCTCACTTAACAGGGGAGATTATGGCTGGAGCCTGGACTGAAAACCACCCAGGAGAGAAGTCTCTTACAGCTTCCCTCCTGCCACTTATAAACTACAGAATAATAAAAGTTATGATTCTCTGCATCACATCTTATATTACAAGAAGATATAAATTAGTGAAGCATAAGATATAATAGAGCCTAGTTTTCCTTTTTCATTCTTACATCAAACCTTAAAAACTCAAGTCACTCGAGGGACTAAATTTTAAGTTACAATTAAAAATTGCAATTACAATACTTAAAATCCTTTGGTTACATGAAGTGACAACATGCATGGCTGCCTACTTAAATGAGTGCAAACTTACTCATGCAAGTAACACCAATAGATTCATAATGCAGATTAAGAGAAGTGCACACATTTTTGTATTTGAGCATTTCTGAAACTCCAGCCCTAGTGTTTCCTCTAGTTTAATTCTCATTAGATATTTATCTATATACACACATTTAAATAAAAGGGAAATAGAAAATGGACTTCATCTAAAAGCAAAGCTCAAAGCTTAAATGAAATCCCTAATTACTGCAATTTTCTTAACCACAGCCTGCCTCAACATTTGTCACAATCTCAGTTCACTTCAGTGTAACACAGCCCCCTGCCCACTAACAAAACCACCTGCCACAGGGAGTTGCTGTTTCCAATATCTGAAACTACCCTGAAATGTCTGTTTTGTTCCCCTCTGACATGCCAAGATGCAAGCTTCCATAGGACGGTGAATATCTACGAGTCTTTTAAAATGCATTTGCTTTTGGAAGCAAGCCAGCACACATTTCTTACTGAAAATGGACTAACAGGAGCAGGTAACACTGCACAACAGTTCTATCTATTGACCACTCAAACCAGACACGACCAGGATGTTACATTAATTTGGGAAGAGCCAGTATTTAACCTACCAGTAGTTACCCCAGGCAAGTAGGATTGGACTTGACTACGATAAAACTGCAGACTTTGGGGAAATCAGTGGAATATTAAAAAAAACTTCTTTTGGGCTCTTCAATTGTAAGTTGTTATTGAAGAGAAAAATCATCTCTCTGGAGCAGTTCTGGATGGATGGGTGGTTCTCCGGCTGTTAAATGCAGCACACAGACCCTGCAGACCCTGAAGTTCCTGCTGCGCTTGTGGTGAGGAATGTTAGCGCTGACCTCACTCTGGCTGGGGCACACAGAATGCACACGTGCAGCACAGATGCAGCATGTTCCCTGCAGGAACAGGCTCTGTGCTGCACTGGTGCTGTGGCGTATTTGAAATGTCACCAGATCGTTAAGGCACATCTTGAAAAGGACCTGGCACTACCTTTCACTTTCAGCCAACAGTTTTACCCATTTTGTTACCCCTTGGGGTGAAGTGCAGTGCAACTGATCCCATCAAGAGATCTGACATCAGTACAGGTGCTACTGCACGGGACCTGAATCTTGCAGGGGCAAGGAGAGGGATGGGGATCCAAAGGACTGCAAAGACAGTGCAGTGCTGTCTTGGATTAACAGATCAGTGGAGCCAGAAGCCATGTCCACTTCAAACCACACCCTGTACAGCATTACCAAAGTAATTCTGTAGGATATATACAGGAAAGGCACACAGCAATGACTTTTGTTTGGGGACTAGAAAATTAGCTTATCCTTGTGTTGGAAAAACAGACTTGCATTCTGAAAACCTTACGAAGCGGAAAATGCATTGAGTTAGAAGCTTTCAACCTTTCAAAAAGGTTTAAGGAGTGCTAAGTTACTCGCAAAGGTATTGTAAGGATTGCTCTTTCCACCCAGGAGACACAGCAGTTCGAGAGGTTTTTGAAGAGACTGGCATCAAGTCAGAGTTTAAGTCCATTCTGAGTATCAGGCAGCAACACGAACACCCCGGAGCCTTCGGAAAGTCGGACATGTACATCATCTGCCGCATGGAGCCCTCCTCCTTCCACATCAGCTTCTGCCAGCACGAGTGCCTCCGGTGCGAGTGGATGGACCTGGAGGAGCTGGCCAGGACGGAAAACGCCACTCCCATCACCAGCAACGTGGCCAAGCTCTTACTGTACGGGTACCGGGAAGGGTTTGATAGGATTGACATAACCATGAGGGAGTTCCCAGCTGTCTACACAGGCCTGTTCTACAAACTCTACCATAGGGAGCTGCCCGAGTCCTACAGAAACATGACATGATAGCAATACATTTCACATTTCCTTATAGTAATAATTTAGAATTATTATTGCAGTGTTGCATATTAAAATTAGCCATGGACTTCTTTTTAGATAATTACTAGGAAGTAATTATTCTCTAATAAGCTAAGATATAAATTATTTTTAAAGGTAATTGTTGCTATGAATGTGCATCAGGTTTGTTCTCTACTCCGTAAAGCAAGCATATGGTACATAAAATACATAGATACGTAGCAGAAAACAGAAGTGTTACTGATTCTGAAAATACATTCTCCAAGTCATTTTACCTCCACAAACACTGGCACAATAGGTTTAAAGAGCAATATAAAGACAGCATGAAACATTCATGGTTTAATCTGGTATCTGCAAAAGTAGTTATAGTATCAGCAAATAATTGCTTGTATTTTGCTACTTCAGAGAGGAGTAGGAAAGGCGACGTCTTTAGTGCTGTGTGGCACTGGTGTTCAGAATCTGCCATGGAAATCAGCTTTTAGCAGACATGGGAAGGAAAAGGATAGCTTTCTGTCCAGGTCCAGTTTTTGGTCCAGGTTTGTATTGTCCAGTTCTTTTCAGTGCCACGTACCAATCGGAGTATTTCCGTGACCGGTAAGTGTTATAGTTATTGGATTCCAAACGCTCAAAAAAGAAACATTCTTCTGTTGCGTATTTCTAAAGGGGAAAAGAAACAGCATTACTGGTGTAGCACCACAAATCAATTCTTCACATTCAGGGGACTAACTTAGCAAGAATGTAAGCAGTACCTGTGGTTTTAAGAAATAGAGATTAACTGTTTCATAACTGAAAAAAGACACTTATTGTGAAAATATTGTTAAAAACACAAGAAGAGGTTTTACCTATGGTTCATTTATTGCCTTTAAAACAGATCAATCAGCTTTTAATTTGCTTTTACTCTGTAATTCTTTGTTCTGATCAGAAAATGTATAAAAAAGCCTTTAAGAACAAAAACTTTAAGCAGAGTATAGACAATTCAGTACAACTGCCCAAGCTGGAAATTCAGGCAGAAACACCATCAAAAAAGGGTGAAAAAGGAAAGTCCTTATTTCTCCCCAAAGCATACGTGATACCAGTGCTTTCCTACAGTACGTTGTCAGGGTAAACATTTTGACATAAACCCCATCATTTAGGTGACAATTGGCAGTTCAGGCTTCATGAATTATGTATTCCTTAACATCTGCCAAAGGCAACATTCCAGGAGCTGGACTGCTGTCCAGCAAGAGGAGGATGCCAGCCACTGCACTGTCAATCTCAGCACCTGGAAAAACCCTGGATATCTGTGTTTTTTTCCTTCAAATACACTTCAGTCCAGGCTGCATTCAGAGTGCTGATCTGGAAGCAGAAGCATTCTCACAGCACCTCGTGAAACACCTGAACTCCACTAACTAAATGCAGGTTATTCTCAAAAACATTCTTGGAGCACAATTTTAATCCATAACACCAAAAGACAAGAATTTCCCTTCAAGTCAAGTTCCTGAAGTCTGGTAAAACCTGGCCGATCACAGCAAAACCATGTAAGCACGACAGAATGAACAGGTCATATCCTTATTTATCATAAAATTATCATCACAAATTATTTATCATAAAATACAAGTTAGTCAAAACTTTCCTTTCATGGGAAGTTTGTGAGATTTCTTCATTAATTGAAATAATCACATTTCATTCCATAAAGTGAAAGTATGTCATTCTTATAATAAATTAAACTGGAAAGTCAAACCACATCAGATAGGAAATGTTTCAGTTTTTCCATCAAAAATCTGATGGAACAGATGCATTTCTGCACAAATACTTTCAGTTAAAAGAGCATTTTCCAAGGGGAGGTTTTGACTATCTGCATTCATAACCAGCCATTTCCTCCAGTGATAGAGATCTCCTCTCCCCCTCAACAGTCTGTTACTAAACAGCATGAAAATGCTCCATAAAAGCTGCATCATCCAGATTTCTGGACAGGAACACAACCCACTGCACCTCTACATAGATCACCAGGGTGAGCAGTGATCCACAGGCTGTACAATAAATCATCCTGCACAGCCCAGCTCAGAAGAAACCCTGCAACATGTCTCAACAAGTAATTACAAAAACATCCAACAAGACGAAAAACAGGCCTGAATAGTAATTTGCAAACGTAG
The DNA here is from genome assembly GCA_013397915.1 of Daphoenositta chrysoptera. NCBI lineage: Eukaryota > Metazoa > Chordata > Aves > Passeriformes > Daphoenositta > Daphoenositta chrysoptera. The sequence goes on from VZRO01005860.1 coordinate 1,356,284, forward strand.
TTCCGAAGATGTTGATTTATTTGTAAAACAAGGACACTATGCAAATTGATCCTGGACACTGAAGAGTAATTAAAAAAACCCAGACATTAAAACGGACAGAATAGTACTTGAGTGACTAATGGATTAGAGGACTAAATGATGTGTTCAGAAATTAAAGTTCCATACTGTTTTAAAAGAAATTTCAGCAGTGTTTCACCATGTGCCATTCACCACAAACATTTCCAGTGTACGCTCTTTGCGAGCTCTCGTGAAACACAGCCCTGCTGAAGCTGAACAAGAGACGCTGGCAATTAGAAACAGTTTCTTGAATGTGTTTAGAGGCAGAAAATGGTAAAGGCACAGCCAGCCACAGACTGTTGGAAGTCACAGCACAGAAATACTCATAGAAAAACATTGCCAGTGCTACAGACAACAGCCATGAAACTGCAGCAGCGTTTGTTAGGCTGGTTGGAGAAAAAAAATCTTAAAAGGGTAGAGAGTTTCCACCTATGAATAACAAGGTTGTGTGCAGCAAAAAATGATTCAATACCCATTTCTAGAAACAAAAGAAAAGAAAAAAAGTTTTATAACCTCAAGTGAGAAGCACAAAGTGACCCAGCTTTACATATTCTGAGAGACTAAATCCAAGCAAAAGTCGATACTTTGCGAGCATTTTTGCCTTACAGGAACTACAACTAAAACTCCTGCAAGGGAAGTGTGTTCTACAACCAAACCCACCATGCAGCAGCAGGTCAGAAATCCCCAATATAAACACATCCCTGTGTTTATGTTTATAATTTTACAGATGCTGCTTAACACCCTATTTTGACACTTTGCCGTTGCTCAGGGTACAGACTGCGATTAGAATGGGAAGCCAAATGTGACTGCACCAGTACCACAGGAAATTCCCAATTATCCTTAACTCAAGAATAGCACAGTGGACAACTCCTCACATTTTCTTCAACTGAGCTGTCACACAATATCCAAGTAACTTGAAGCAGGTTCTTCAACTGCATTCCTGAGCCCACACAAAACTCCCTGGAGCCAGAGCCGAGAAGTGCCCTGGGGAGCCCTGCTCCTGTAAAACTACTTTCAGTCTCATTTCACGGACGCAGAGGAATCAGAAGCAATTTCTGCAGCCCCTTGGCACAGGTCTTTCATTAGCTGCAGTTCAGCCAGGGTTAGGAATGCACACTGTTAACCCCAGCCACCGGGAGGGAATTGCACAGAGACTGGGGCTGTGTGAATACACCAAAGCACCAGGGATTATTGCAAACCGAAATTCTGGCAGGGTGGATGCCCTGCAGTGGTGCTTCAACAGGCACTGAATGTTAAAATATGGATGAAGGATTTACAGTTTCTACGTCTCGTAAGCAAAAGGAATGTAACTGCAGCTCTTGCAGCAAAATTTATCATCTGGCTCTGAGAGACATTAACTTTCAGTCTGCTGCACACACTAGCTTTAAAACACAAGTTAAAAATTCTGTTGATACCAATAAAACACACCAGTGTTTAAACTAAAACTAGTCTCACTAGAGAGCAGTTTAATTTATCCATATTTATATAACTTCTAAAATTTTATCGTCACATTTTCAAAAATATTCTTCGTGACAGTTTTCTAGTTAGGAAGTAGGAGTGCCCAAAAAAAAAAAGGTTGATTCTCTACAAAGAGGAAAACGAGAAAACAATTTATTCAGATTAGTATTACAAAAGTAATTTTTTTAAAGAAATTGGCTTTACTTTCCACTTCAAAGAAGTCTTTTAAAATTGCTTCATGTGAAAGTAAGTGAATGAGGAAAAAATTACTCCCGAGGGTAAAAATACAAACACTTTATTCTTCCTTTGTTTTTATAATTTCCTGATCAATTTGATTTTCTCTCTCAGACAAGCCATTCCTGTTAAATTTTGTAGCTCCTGGGTAGGGCAGAAATATCCAACTCCTCTAGCCCCTATTTCAAGAAATTGACAGAAGCTGTGCAGCACTCATGTCTCCTGATAAATCCCACACTGAGCAGCTGAGTAACGTCCTGCAGGAAGAGAGGCTGCTCTACACAGAGCAAGGGCAGGACACACCAACTCACAGAGGCATCAGGAAAATGCTGCTTACCAAGGCCTGCAATCTGCCATCCTCCTTCATGGCCAGGAAGCGATTGGCACTGACACCTTTGATGGACACCACTCCTCGTTCCTCCGCCTGAAGCTGCAGCTTGACTGTGAACAAAACCAAAAAAAAAGACAAAAGGTTTCATAGCCATCATGGGATTGCAGCACTTGACAGCCACTGCTTCAAGTCCTGCGCCATAGAAAGCTTCAGCTTGCAATGAAAATAATAAATTTTCAGCCTGTGGCTTTCTGATCCCATTTTCATAAAGGAAGTAGCTACTGATAAATTTGCAATGGTGAGATTGAGTTATTCCATCTTCATTTGACAAAAAGGCAAATTAAAAACCCATTACATTTCCTGAAAGCTCACCTAGGGCACAGTCAACTGCTCCCAGAAAATGGAAATTTTTCACGTCAATTTTTCCAGAGGTATCTCTTAGTGTTTACAGAACAGCATTGGACACTGAACACACACAGCTCTGTACAGGCTGTCAGTGAGTCTGGGCTACAGCTGAGACTATTCAGGTCCATATCACTCCCTAAGGGTTCTGGCAGTTCCCAACAGATAAACATCCATTAGTTTACCTCATCCATCCCACAAGTGGGTGGAAGAACCAGAACTGCAGCAGTAGGTGAAGGCAGCAAAGGCACAAGAGACAGTGTTACACAAATCAGATACACGTTTTGCATCAATTAAAAGAAATTAAACATTTTATAGAAATGAAAACCTGTAAGGTCCTATCACACAGCTTTTGTCTACTACCTGGGGATTATTAATACAAAGCCTTAACTGATTTCTGTAGCCACAAATCAAACCCAGTAGTTTGGATGAACACGTGAAAGCTTCCCCTTCTGCCTGCCCTTACCTGTTGTATACAACATCTCGGGCAAGAGCGTCCTTCACCCACCTGCTTTGGTGCAGTAGATACTTTGTTCTATGTGGCGATGTAGTTTTAAACAGCTTGAGCTTTTCAGCCACCAGAATAAATGCCTGGAATGACTGTAAGTTTTGGAGAAGGAGCATCTCTTGAGAGAGGTTGTTGCTTATTTGGCTTTTTGTGGAAGGGAAAAAGAAACAGCACTGAAGAAACCAATCAAAACTCTAACAACAGGAATACAGGGACATGAAATTGTTGGGATAATTGCTGCAAACCCTTTTTCAGGGTAAAAGTAAAAAGTCAGGCACAATTTCATCTAAGAATCAAGTATCCAAAATACAGCCCTCACAAGCTTTGAGGCCAAAATCAGACTTGTGAACAGCTCCAAATGCTTCGGTGTAACTCCTTAGCCTCTGGGGAAGCTACAACGTGGAAAAGTGCTGTGGGCAGGGACTGTGGGAAATGGACTTTTGAGATGTGCCCAAGCACACAGCTTTCACCACACACTTAACAAGAAACAGCTGTGGAACAGCTGAAAATTAATATTAATTACTGCAGTACTGACTTACTATGCTTCGTGACTTTCTCTGGACAAAAACGCACACGAAATCCTACATCATCACACTGGGCCAGAAGTTCAAATTCTGTAAAAATAAACTTCTGGTAAAGGTTTGTAAGTCCTGTCAAAATTTGTATAGTTTGGAGAAGCTTGTGAAAAGAAAAGAAAGCTCCAAGGTTTTCCTGCAGAGTTTGAAAAGAGCTGCAATACTGAAAGAGCTGCAATACTGAAAACCCCAAAAGGAAAATCAGCTTCACTGGATTTCCTCTCCAACTCCAACAACACGTGAACAAACAGAGCCAGAATAATACTGAGTTTTTCAGGTTTCAGCATTATTTTATGGCTTTATTAATGCAGTGAGTATTTGCCACAGGGTTACACTGAGCTGGAGATGCCAAGATACAACACAGCCTTACTAATCAAACGCATTTCGACCACATGATCATCACCAAAAGCGACAATTTTAGGTTCAGCTCATTGCAACTAAATTGGTTGTAAGAGAAATGTATCACTCGACACTGATGATTTGCATCTTTTGCAGCCTTTAGTCATCAACGGCAACAGTTCAGACTCCGTTCATCATTTCACATCTACTCCCAATACTTGTTTCCAGCATAACTGAACCTCAAAACCCGATCCATGGAAGTCAAATAATTAAGACATTTGTAGCCCAAAAAAAGTAGCAGATTGTTGTGAAAGAGCTCATTAACCAAGGGCTAAAAAGCCCCGTTTTCCCAGTTATTCTGGCAGTCCTTTAAGGGCCCCTCTAGCACAGCAGTGAGTTATTTCCCTGTTCCCATTCATGCCCTGCAATCCACAAGGAACGCCAAGCACAAGGCTCTGCTCGATGCCTGCTGATGTTGTGACAACACAGAGTTTGCCTGCTGAGCAAACATCCCCAGGGCTGGGGCTAAGTCATCACCAAGTTATTAAATAAAACAATACAACCAACTCAAAGGACTCAGGAAATTTACAGCTCCTATTAAAGACTTTCTTTTCTATCATAATAAGCTTAATAGAATCATTCTGCCAAGTAAAAAGGAATGAATTGCAAGACATACAAATGCACTTTCACACCAGCAGAGAAACTCTCAGTGATGTAGCTCGAGTGAACCTACGGTGCCTTCCAGTAGTATAAAAATGGATAGAGAGGGAACAGTTTTTCCCAACAATGCATAGAGGTATTGTTAGAGATTCAGTCACTGATGTTCTGGCTGAACAACAACATGAGCTACACAGTCCAACCTGAATTTCCACTGAAAGCAGTACAATTTGTGGCACTAAACGAAGCTGGACCACGCTGCAACAGGCACTGAAATGCTCTTTCGCAGGATGTGTGGCCAGGACAGATGTACAAGCTGCAGGTTAAACTAAACATTGTATTTAAGAGGCTTACAAATGGGCATTTATATTTCACAACTTGGAGAGACTTTTCTAAGAATATGGAAGTTGAAAAGTGGTATTTAATAGCATTGTGGTTGGCAAGGTTTCAGATTTCTGTTTAAAAATGGATCTTCCTCGCTTTTCTTAGAGATCTCAAAAAAAAAAGAAAGTATTTCCAAGGCAGTTTTGCACAGTCCAGTGGAGAAAAGAATTCTAAGGACAAGTAGCTAGACAGGAAAGCTGTTAGCAAATGCAGAGAATAGAGAAAACATGGATTTTTTCCAAAAGTACTTCTATTGTCCTGAGCACTAGAACTGGAAAATCACACGTACAATGCAAACTCTAAGGTCCTTTTACAGTTCTAACAAACCAAAGCTTTAGAGTGGCCCAGACCCAGTAACACTGCACAACTTAAACAGTCCCAAATGGTTTCATTGCTCTGCATCATAAAGGGTTGGGCCAAAAATCTCCTTCAAAAGTGGTTCATTTCAAAGATCTTGGCAAAATCTACCAACTTAGTACTTCTGAAAAACAGAGCCGCACATTCTGGAAGTTGAACACTGCTGAACTGGTACTACCTTTTGACTCCCAGTGGGAATCTGCTGGCAAGCTCTTCGCCTGGGGCAATCCCTGTGAGCAAAACCACGTGCTGGTATTTCACTCACAGCAGCTGCACTGGCTAAGATGTTCTGGGGCAGGAGAATGCCACAGGATCAGTAAGGAAAAGGGAAAATAAAGGTCACAGGGAGGACAGAAAGGGACAAACACATTAGGAATAAAATAAAAGGCAGACAAAAAGAGCAAAGAGCAGTGAAGATGGGGCAGGAGGGTGCTGTACTGGAGCATGAGGCCAACACACATCTGAAGCAGGTGGAATTTGAGGATGTATTAGCAAAAGCAATTAATAAAAACCCCATTTTCCTACTCCTCCACAAGGATATGGGAACTCAAACCACTATGGCAGAGAAACCTTAAAGTAAAAACCAACTGAGCTTTTGGCTTTGCATACATTTACACAGCAAATAAAGGTTTGATTATAGCCTCAGCTGTATTTTCACTATAACACACCTACCCACAGACTTCAGTGCAGACTAAAGCTACGAGTACCAGCCCCAGTGTCAGAATCACACAAAACTCGGGTCAGAAGGGCTCCCTCTAGTCCAGCCTCCTGCTCAAGAGCCTCCATCACTTCACAGTGAAGTGAACTCTGCTTGCCACACTGCAGCTAAGGGAGTAGCTCATGGCCCAGGAAGAGAGGACAACTTGGATACTATTTCAACCCCTGTTTTCACTAACATTCAGCTGCTTTATTGGAACTAAAAAGGTCACAGGCAAAACACCTCTCACTCAGTTTACGAGAAGGGAGAGTTTCTGAACCCCCCAAAAACCCCAGGCTGCACGTCTCTGGATCAATGACTAGTGTTACTACAGTCTGCTGTGGAAAAGCTCAGCCCCAGCCAAAGGCTCAGGGCCCATCTCCAACATATTTGCAGAGGCCCTGTAAGGAAAATCCTTCCTCGAGGCCCCCGAGTGACACTGCAGTAGAGCTGCTGCGCCAGCTCCCATCACCCATCCTCGTGCACCTCCGTGCCCACAGGAAAGCACAAAGCAGCTATTTTGCAGTCTCACTGCAGAGGTGGGTCGGCTCCAGAGGGAATAAGTATCAGAAATGCAAGGAAGTTCACAAAAAAAAGAGGGGAACAGTAAGATTCAACAACGTTTTGCTAAATGCAACACCCTACGGCCGAATTCCCACTCCACCATACTCCATGGCTGAAGTTGGCCATTCCTTCGTGCTCAGGGGCAACATCTATTCCCAACCAGGTGTCCAAGCAAAACACAAGCAGTTGGACGTGCTTGCTCCACATCTAACACGACAAACCCTCCCAAACCCAGGGGCTGATTCAAAGCTACACATGCATATACAAACACACATATATTAACACCCCCATTCTGGCATTTCCTGCCTGCTGGATCAGATCCAAATCCGAGCCCATGAGCTGGTGATGCCTACTCTAATTTATATCTAGGAATTACAAATATCTTTGTCTCTCTGTCCGACACCAGTCTCTGACAGTTTCTGATACCTCTTTCTCAAAGGCACATGAAGCAATTTAACATCTGCTATTTGATAAGCGCTGACGTACGAGGCATCCCCAAGTCTTCAGACCATGAAAAAGAGAACAACTCCTTGCTCGCTTTCATACGCTCGTGGTAAAACTGAGCCACTGCCAGTCACTGAAGCACACACTGCCTAAAACCTGGAACACGTGTGAGGGGGGAGAGAGGAGAAACAGAAATGAGAAACAGCCAGCAAACCTTACCAGGAGAGGTGGGCTGCTAATAAACCAAACCATCAGAATTGCAACAAAAACAATCAAGCCAATGGAGTGTCACAGTGAGAAACAGTGAGTCACGCTCCCATACAAAGGCACATTTCTTTGCTTTTGCATGACAACATTCTAAGTGAATCTTTTTCCTTTTTGCCAGCCAGAGGCATAAAACCACTCGCAGACAGACCCAAGGTCTCCAAAATGTAAACATCTACAACAAAAATACACACTCCTGAAACACAAACACTTCAGGAAGTTCCAGTTACACTTAAGAGTAAACCAAGGCTTTAAGCAGAACAGTAACTTGTGTAACTGTTTAAGCAAGGACCCCCTAACCTAACCAAGCACATTAACATGGATATTCCCAGATTTTTAAGTAATTTTTTTTTAATTTTTTTTTCACCTTTTTAAGTAGTACAGATAGTGAATACAATGGAAATTATTTCCCTATTCAGGTTCTTCACCTATTCTGATTTATATCTTGACCTTAATTCCTACAAATATCCAGCTCTACCTAACACGCACCTGTGGCACAGGGAATCTTCCCCACAAAACACTGATTACCAGATACACAGCATTCTCTGGTGCTCCCTATAAATTTCATATAAAAGACAGTAAAGTCATCCTGCAGAACAGTAACTTCAGAATAGTGTGACACCCAACACTTCCGGGACCCGTGTGACACTGTGCTCCTTGCCTGTGTGCCCACATATAAAACATGCACAGCCACACTTCTCCATTTCTCACAGCTTGCATAATCTGGTTGATCAAACCTAATCAAGCCCTTTAAAAGTAAGAATGTCATGAAAAAGCAAATCCAGAGTTTCTGGATTCTGCTTACAAAGCACGACTTGGGCATTTTGTGCTGCTGAGTAAAGTAAACAGTGATTGCTTCGCATTACGAAAGGACGCCAGAAACTCCAAGTCACCATCATGTAAAACCCTTCTAAATGCCTTCTGCCACACTGTTTGCTGACCTCCTCGGCATTGCAGATTAACTGATGCATCTTTGGAAGTCAAGAGGGCAAAACCAAACAGAAAAAAGTCCTAACTTTACCAGAGAAGAACTTCATTCATTACTGGTACAGGTAATAAAGCTTACTCTCCAAATTACCAATATTTTCACCCCAAATTCTTGATTTAGAGAAACGTTTCAAGGTTTCCTTATCAAAATAATAATGCATGCCTGTTCACATGTAGTTTTTTTAGAACTTTTGCCAAAGGGCTTTTCTTAGCAAGGGTAAGGTAATCCTCCACGTTGCTTTCATTTGCTTTCGCATCACTGAGGATTCACTGAGGTAAATCGTAGAATAACCACTTTTGGGCGTTCAACTTTAAAACAAAGCTGGTGCAATTGTTCAGCCAACTCAGCCATATCAGAAGACATATACAGAACTCGCAGAAATTCAGCTTTATGTATACTGTGCATTCACTCATCTTGTAACTATGACCTGTTTTTCACTTGCAGCAAAACAAACATGTAAAACCGGGAACAACCCAAGGCAAACACGGAACAGCAGTTCAGAAGACAGAAAAGGTAAAATGTCTAATTTTTAGAAGGTATTTTGTAGTGTTCCTCCTCCAGGTACAACTCACCCAACTACTCAGTAGTACACAGTATTTCAGGGCTGTGACTGATGTCAGAGCAGTAACACATGAGATGAAAGGAAAAGGCTGCCAGAGCAGTGGTGAGACACTGCCAACCCATACACTCAATAAGCCTCACTGTCACAGCAGGAAAGGAAAAGCTGGATTTCAGGAATGCCAAGAAGAATCTGTAAATTGGATTTCAGAGAGTCTGGAGCACAGTGGTCAAAGAGGAACTCTGTCAGGCACCAGGGTCCAGAGTGATAGCACAGCAGACGGGGAGAAGAAGGAACAAGCCCGTACAGAGGAGCTCCTGTGAATTAAGCTGCCTTTTAGAGCTGATTGCTCTTAACCTGGCCGAAAGTTTGAGACAGTGACTATGCTGGGTTTGCACTTCCCCTATCTCCAGTACCAATGAAACTGATCACTGAGACTTTAATAAATATTTTTGCAAAAAGTCAAAAGAAAACCCCAATCAAAAGCCATAGATGTGCACACACAGTATTGCACTGGTGCCTGCCCATCTCCTTTATTGCAAGGACAGTGCAAATGCCACATTAAGCCCAGAGTCTTACTTCATCCTCCTATTTCATCCTCTTCCATCAAGCTGTGTAACCACCCTGTGCTGACCTTTAAATAAAGTATCCACAGGAGAACAGCACGTGCTGGAGTGAAGGGCAAGAGCTGTTAATCACTGCTGTCCCAGCTCAATAATGAATCCCAATCTTCACAAAAAGGTTCTAACTTGCTTTTGAATGCAGCCTTGCTTGAGTAAAGAGTTTTCTTTGTAAGAAACCAAATTCCTTAACTGAAAATAAAACACACAGTGCATATCTGGGTAACACTCCTCACATTTATTCTGAATACATTCGCCATACTAAGAAGGGACGTGAGCACTTTCCTGACAACAAAGGAGAGACCTTGGAATCTGCAGCTTGGAAGAACCTACCTGGCTCCCTGCTGCTTCAGCCAGACCATTGCTAGTGCTCATATCCTGGTTTAGATCTATGTGATGGTTTCAATGTCCACAATGCTCCAGACACCCCTGCAAGTAGATGCTCCTGAAGTACACCAGCTACAAGCAGTGGCCATCACACTGTCTCACCCTAACCACAAAAAAGCAGCAGCCAGGCATCCCACTTCTAACAGCATTTTCTCCTAATAAAACATCACACGGACAATATTGATCCATGGGACTAGAGCCTGATCACTGGAAAACACTTTACCACCACTGGTGCTTGCTCTAGTACAGGTAAGTGCTCTGGAACACGCTACTGCTTGAAGTAGTAAAGCAAGCAGAAGGTTGGGACTGAAATAAGTAACACCTGGCAACATGAGGCAGTTCTGAGCACCTCCTCAGCTTTGAGGAATTCCTGCATTTCTAAGGACATGAGAATTGTACATCTTTTTCTTCCATTTTCCTGAATGAACTACATTACTGTCAGCAAAACATAGTGAGTCTGTAAACATCTGTAAAACCACAAAATGAATCCTTCCTATTTACATACTCTGAGGCATGGCCAGGAGCACGTTCAACTGTTTATCCTAACTGCTCCATTACAGGTGGAATCCACATACTATTTCCCAGGAACTGCTCAGCCTAACAAGTCTGTGCAGCAGGATTCCCTCAGAGACTTCTAAACAGAGGTGCCAGCCTGTCCCATACAGCCCCTATACGTCCCTCAGTGGCTGTTTCTCCACACTAACCCATGTTCCTGTTTTTTTATCCATCTCTGTTCCCGCAGGTACCAACAGGCCCCATGGAGTAACTGCACACAACCACTCCACAGGTGTGGTTCCCTACACCCAGGAATGTCATTCTCTCCATTGGTCTTTCCAGAACCGTGGGACTGTATGAATAGTCTCTGTAATATAATCCCAAAATTACTATTCTAACCTGAAATAAAGCATAGGTGACAACTGCATGGACTCTGTTCATGCTCTTCAAGACATCCCTCTGGGAAGACGTTGTATCCTGTCCTGTGTTTTAACAGAGGAGATGGGTCAGGACATGGCACCACAGGACAGGCAGTGACAATCAGCTGCCACTGGAGAGACTGTGTTCCACAGTCCCAGCCTCACACTCCTACCACCTCCCTTGCACCAGCTCTCACATCTTTCTTGACATTTCAGTAATGGGCATGTGGATTAAAATTAAACGCTTGAAGATTTTTAGCCCAGTACGCAGCAACACCAAGAAAAAGAAGTCTGCCAAAAAAGTGATGCCGGTCCCTAGAGGTGCTACAGACCTTCCCCCAAGCACAGATTGAGATGTGGTAACTGCACACTCGAGTATGTTAAGGACATCCTTTATCAGCAAAAATAACCCCAAAGCTACACCCCCACAGAATGGCACAGAGCATTTGGGAATAACGGGTAAGTTTGCATCAGGCATTGTGGGCCAGCCTGAGAGTAGAAAGGAAAGAACCAAGAAACAGACTACAAATATTTTTGAGCTGTATACAGCTGACATCTCTCCCTGTTCTTACAAAACACCACCATGCAGGATTCCATAGCCACCGCTACCAGGATTTTGTGACTTGCACATTCCAGGAATCCTAATGACTGCGGTTTTACGAGACCTGCTGAAATCCTGTCAGAAGGTAACAGACATGCCAGTGATCTCCGCAGCACAAGAGCAGAATTTCACCACACTGCCACTGCACATAGAGTCCGGGCCCTACTTTGCCCTTTCCCAGTACCCTCAGTATCCTCCTTTGAATCACTCGGGCAATGTGGTTTCAAGCTCTAAAAGTCAAACGTGAGCGACAGGCTCACCCAGGTCACTCCACCAGCAGAGCACCATGACAGCTCCTGCAAGACGACCTCCACCCAACTCTGCAGACATCATCTCATTTGTATTTTCGGCCGATCCTATCGGGCTCCAGTCAAAATCTGGCCCTACCCTGAACAAACAAAAAACTACGTAAGATAATAACCCTAAAATGCCACCAGCACTCCAGAGAGTCACCCTTTTAATATTTTTATTGACAAGTCTGGAAGCAGCAGAAGAGGCAGACAGGAAAAAGTTTACCCGTATATTGTCACCAAACACTACTAAAAACAATGAAGGATGAGAGAGTTGCTTTATTTTGAAATGCAGAGTCTTAAAACAGGTACTAACAAAAGCAAAGGCTATTAATTCTCCATCAGGATTGAAACACTATCTCATTACCAACTTTAAGGCTTCAAAAATCATGCCATAAACATTTCAAATATTGCTTGGTATAGATATTCAGTTGACAGATTTCATACACTTATGTATGTTCTTCAGCAACAGTAACTTGAGCATTCTCTGGAGCACATTGAGTCTGGCTTGGTTTGATTAGATAACTGCACTAAACGCGCTGTCACTGACAGTCAAAAACACCATTAATTCCAGGGTCATTAACCAGTTCAGCACAATCCATCACTGCTCAAGTATCCTGAAACAGATGGCCAGCGATCCCAGGGCAACGCTCCCAAGAGTGCTAAAAACCGTAACGATCAAATAATTATTTATTAGAACTGCCTGCCATATCTGCAATCCAGGGGAGCTGGGGAAAGCTTACAGAAACAAAGTGTCACTGAAAAGATTATGATTTAAAATTCAGGTTGAGTTACCAACATAATTCACTTTCTATAAAATGCTTTTAAATATGACCCCACTACAGATAAACTTTTTCTTAGAATCAGCTGCACAAATTTCAAGCATTTATGAACCAAATAAAAACCAACAGCAGCCCCCTGATCTCACTACATGTTATCTGTATCTGTCTTTTCCAGCTCTGGGTGTGCAGCGGCTAACAGGAATTGGATTATCATTTTCCTGCAAACAAGACTATGTAAGTACCTAAAAGCACTCCTGATTTCCGAAGTGAGCCAGTTTAAGGGCTAAATCCTGCCCTCTAGTGTACCTGTGGGTGGTGGTGCCCTTGGAACCTTCCCAGCTTCCAAACTGGGCAGAAAACCGCTGGGAGGGACAGGACAGTTCACTGGAGACATCTTGTATGGCCTCGGTCCACTTTAGAGTGAACCTGCTACTGGATCACACGGCTCCGGGGTAGGCAAGACTCACTAGGATCTGGGATAGAGGATTAGCACACACGATGACAGATGAGAGGGCATCCTCCTCTGAGCTGGACCATGAAGGAACATGATGGTATTTCCATGACAAAAGAAGCAAAAGGAAGCATATTCCCAACTTTTTCACATGGGGGATCTCTGCTACCTCATCCCCTAAAGGCAGCTACATCCAGGAGCCAGGAGGAATTTCTGTGCTATGCCACAAAGTACTTGGCAAAGCAGTTAAGGTCTGTGCAACAGATCAAAAGCAATACAAAAAGAGTCTGTTTCCAGAAGGACTTGGGTAGAAGCAATGTATTTGAACGTCAAGGGGCAGGGTTTTTTTAAAAGAAGTGTCACCTCTCAGTGCTAAGATTTGGAACAGATCTTGCCCTGTCAACAGCTCTGGCCATGTCTGTGGGACACCAAAATGGGAAAGCAGATATTCCAAGTCCCAAACAACATATGCATCTATAAAAGCTACACACCAGGTATTGAACCTTCATATGAAAACACTTCCTGACACTTTCTCAGCTTCCTCTTTCTGAGGATCACCATGAGTTTTCTCCCATCGCATGATCAGTGATCAGATTTCCACTGTCTTCACTGAGCTGCTCTAAAAGTCAGCCTATACTTCAGCAGTCTTTCCAAAACATTTAGAGCATAACCATTTAGATGTTGTGTAAGAGACAAGTAAAAATCTTAATATTAACAACTATTTATGAAAGGAACTTTCATAAGAAATTTTCCTGGACCAGTATTACCCTATTTTACATTTTCTTCAGATATTTATGGAAGAGGAGAGAGGTACTGAGCAGGAAGAAGGTATTTCAGACATCTGCACGGTTGACTGAGCTCACGCAGCTGAATCCTTTCCAAGTGAGGGGCTGGAGCCTTGTCACCTCATTAAAGAGGGGACAAGAATGGCTCGGGATTACTTGGATACTGTCTTGGGTTATGCTCATCATGAAACAAAGCTGCTTAAGAAATTATGGAAACATAAATGCCAACCACTCCTCATTTAGGGGAACTCTGAAGGGAAACAGCTGTGCTACTAGACGTGTTCTAAATGTATGGATAAGTGTTCACTTTCCATTCCCCATGCTGTTCTCCCCTCACCAGCACTGTAGCCTCTTTGAGAGAACACCTCTGGAGAGTTTCTAAAAGCCCTTCCAAAAATACTGTGTTCTTTGTACGTTTTCTAGGGCATAAATCAAAAGTTGTTGATCAACAACAACAAAAAACCAGCCATGTTTTTTGTTTTGCTTTAAACAACAAAACTCTCAGAAAGCGCCTGCTGTTTCTTGTTTGTCTGAAAGCACCTCTTCAAGGGAAAAAACTTGGGACAGAGTCCCCAGAGTGTGTCCAAAGGGGCACTTCACTGGAGTCACTGCAGCACACGCGTCAGATGTGGCAATAATGGCCATGGAAGACGCCCTGTCCTGGTTTTCAGTGAATCATATGATCCCAATCCTCCAGCATGCAAAACGTCAACTTCCACTCTTAATTTCATTAATGACACAATTATGAATAAATGAAGGTGAGTGGGGTGAGTATAAAACCCTGCCATGACATAAAACAGATATGTATGTTGAATAGAAGCAGGAGGAGGGGAACAAAAAAAGGACATGGATCATGGAAATTTGTTTGTAGTATTAAAACTTTGGTCTGAAACGTAAGGAGACAGTAATTTGCCTTCTAAAATAAGAACTTCCTTTAAAAGTAAGAAGGATGATGTGCTACTGAAATGTTATTTTGTATAATTAATTCCTAAGAATAGCAGCAACCACAAGCATCTCTACTAACTGTCTTTTCATTATTTCTAAACCAAATTGTGCAAAGACATGGTATTTATTTTCTCCACGCCACCTTACAAAACCTTTTGCTCCGCTAAGAAAATCACCCTGAATTATTTGAGGTGTGTATTTTCATTGCTAATTTCTTTTTTAAAGTCCTCTCACATTGTCCAAGATTTATTGCCTTCTGCCATGCCAGGAATACCACGAGATTTCACAGGGACTTCCACAGAGCAGCACTCACCAGGTCAGAGTTGAGCAGAGTCGTGTGGAATGACGTATTTACAGCAAGGATGCTAAGGATGTGAACCATGCAATGCCCCAGCAATGAGCCTCGCTGATGCTTCAGGCACTGATTACTTTCTGCTTCTCAGAACTAGGGTTCTTCCGGGAAACAACAAAAAAAAAAAAAACAGAAAGGAAGAAATAAAAAGCAACAAGCCAAGAGCTGTCTGATAACGAGAAAAGGAGAGCGTAGCAGCAGGGGACAAGGGAGCAGCTCGGGCATGGTGGCATTCGTGTCCCCAGGCATGTTTCCTGGAAGCAAATCCCAGCAGCCCCCAAATGCATCACATTTACAAACTGTTCTTTTTAAACAAAGGGGTTTTTTGCACTTGGCCAGCAAGTGCCAAGCTGAGGGTGTCCGAGGAGCTGACTTGCTGCAGGCACAGGGCAGAGGCCACATCACCCACTTACAACTCAGGGTTTCCTTCACCTGCTGGCACCATTCCCTTAAGAGGAAAAAGGGTCAGAAAAGAGAGGAGCTTCAGAGAAGCACCAAAGGAAAGGGGAAAGAATACTTGTGATCAGGTAGTACTGAAGAGGCAGGGAAGAAAAAGTACAGAGGCAAAATGAGGAGCCAGAAAGAAACAACAGCAAAAATACAGCTATAGATCTAAATAGAGAAATCTGAAAGAATAAGGCAGTATCATCGAGATTAGAAATATTTTCAAGCAGAATTCACTACTAGGAAAGCACGAGATGTCAGCTGAAATTTTTATTATTGATAAGGCTCAAGAAGAAGAAAAACACACATTCAATGGGCTCAAGAATGAAAAACTAGTATTAGTTTTCCTGACAGAATAATAAAACAAGGCAGGGGGAAGAGATGATTAAGGGGGGGTTCTATGATGAAAAAGGCAGCAGTGATAAATACCACCTCCACTCAGAGCAGCCTGGCCCAGCCAGGTGAGCACAGAACAAGACACACCACTACCTGCACTTTTCAAAAGCAGAAATAGGGAATGAGGCAAGAGCCCAACAGCCATGGCAATGTCTTGGATCCAGCTTCAGCCTTGTACATCCTCCACCCAACATCACCTCCCTTTGTAGTAGATTTCCAGCACATTTTCACAGTTACTTCTAGGATTAGGTGACACGTCTGATGAACTAATGACATTTATTTCCTTTAAGGATTCCTGTTACATGATTTCTTTGCAATTGTTGGGTAGAACTAATTGTTTCGCAAAAGGTGAATGTCCAAAGTGGAAAGTAATATGAAGAACCTTTGGTCTGTCTTCTCACTTCCTTCTTCTCTTCATCCCCCAAGTTTAGCCCAATCCCTGCATCCATCACTCAGAGCACAGGTGCAAAGCAGATGAAGAATCCCAGTAAGGCATTTCACCTGCTTCTCATGCCAAGTGCCTGCAGGCAGGCCCTGCACAGTAACAAATTCTCTCCAACCAGGAATCGACTGGGATGACCTGACAGGTATGCAGCAACTCCCTGTACCTGCTCTGAAGGAAACGCCTCACAGACACATCAAAAACTGACCACTACATCCACAAAACCTCCATACTGAACATTTCCAAAATATTCTGAGCTCTGCAAAAGGCATTTGGTTC
Source organism: Daphoenositta chrysoptera (assembly GCA_013397915.1). Taxonomy (NCBI): domain Eukaryota; kingdom Metazoa; phylum Chordata; class Aves; order Passeriformes; genus Daphoenositta; species Daphoenositta chrysoptera. The sequence continues at coordinate 1,372,790 of VZRO01005860.1, forward strand.
GTGGGACAAAAAGCAGCCTGTGTTGGTAACAGCAACCTGCCATACGCACCCTGCAACCCTGTGATCATTCAGTCCATAGGCTATGTTCCCAGCCCAGGAGCCTCTCCGTTCCTTCAAAAGATCAGTATTGGAGGGACGACCACCTGCTGCTGCTGGAATCCATAGGTTTTATCTGTACCTGAACCATCGTTAATTAACAAAAAACCCAATGCAATATGTAACATTTTAAGTCAAAAAGGTGTTCTGACAGCAGTTTGTTATAAACCCTGCTTCCTTGGCCAGATTTACCCCTCTGTTCCTGAGAGTACCTGTATGCCAAAAGGGCTCCTATTCAGGAGCACCTACCCGCAGTGGGAAAAAGAACAACCTCCTCTCTACCTTGATGCATCCAACGCATTCACCGCCGCCGTGTAGAGCCGGCAAGTGCCACTACATTCCTTTAAGAGCCGCGCAAACAAACGCGAGACCCCTTCACGCCCGGAACTCTGTACCTGACGAGCTCTGTACCCAACAGGTTGAGCGCGGAGCCGCCAGCGAGGCTTTGCCCCGGGACATCCCGCGAGTGCCGGTGCGGGGCCACCCGCTGCGGGACGTGTGTATGAATTAACTCGGTATGAATTAACTCCGTCTGCGTACTCGCCGTTATGCACATAGGAACATTCGGAACATTTGCGGGCGCTTTCCAAGCACGGCTCGCTGCCGAAGCTTCGGCAGGGCGGGACGCCCGAGGCGCGGCCCCTCTGGCAGCCCCGCTGC